>QNTS01004567.1:20415-56555 GCA_003317085.1 Hucho hucho
TCCTGCTCCTCGCACCAGAGTCCCAGTGAGCATCGTGAGCCCAATACGGCCGGTTCCTGCTCCTCGCACCAGAGTCCCAGTGAGCATCGTGAGCCCAGTACGGCCGGTTCCTGCTCCTCGCACCAGAGTCCCAGTGCGCTTCGGGAGTCCAGTACAGCCGGTTCCTGCTCCCCACACCAGAGTTCCAGTGCTCGTCATGAGACCATCACGGCCGGTTCCTGCTCCTCGCACCAGAGTTCTGGCTAATAGCCCAGGGCCTCCGGTGCGGGACATCAAGTCAGCACGGCCGGCACCGGAGCCGCCACCTGGGACAAAAAGACCCACCCGAAGACCCCCCCCCATGGACTTGTGGTGCGGTCGGAGTCACATCCAGGCCTGAGAAGACAGGCTGGTGTGTTTAGTTTTGGTTTTGGTGTAGGGTTTTTATGTTCTAGGTGATATATTTCTATGTTGGGGTAATGGTTCCCAATTAGAGGCAGCTGTGTGTCGTTGTCTCTAATTGGGAACCATATATATGTTTGGGGTTTTCTATTAGGTTTTGTGGGTTATTGTTTATGCATTGCTTCTTTGTGTTGTAAGTCTATGTTTATGTTATGATCTTCGTTCGTTTTGTTGTTTTGCCCAGTTACGTCGGTAAATAAAAGATGTATACTGGATGCCTCGCTGCGCCTTGGTCTGTCCCTTCAGAAGATCGTGACAGGATAGCTTTTTTCCCTTAATAAATACTATTATCACTTAAACTGCTTTTTGTGTTTACTTGGGTTATCTTTGTGTAATATTACAATTTGTTTGTTGAACATTTAAGTGTGACAAATGTGCAGAAAAATAAGAAATCAGGAAGGGGGCAAATACTTTTTCACAGCACTGCATATCCACAGTAAAACAAGTCCTATATCGACATAACCTGAAAAGGCCGCTCAGCAAGGAAGAAGCCACTGCTCCAAAACCGCCATAAAAAGGCCAGACTACGGTTTGCAACTGCACATGGGGACAAAATATCTTCTGGTCTGATGAAACAAAAATAGAACTGTTTGGCAATAATGACCATCGTTATGTTTTGAGGAAAAAGCGGGAGGCTTGCAAGCCGAAGAACACCATCCAAACCGTGAAGCACGAGGGTTGCAGCATCATGTTGTGGGGGTGCTTTGCTGCAGGAGGGACTGGTGCACTTCACAAAATAGATGGCATCATGAGGTAGGAAAATGATGTGGATATATTGAAGCAACATCTAAAGACATCAGTCAGGAAGTTAATGCTTGGTCGCAAATGAGTCTTCCAAATGTACAATGACCCCAAACATACCTCCAAAGTTGTGGCAAAATGGCTTAAGGACAGCAAATTCAAGGTATTGGAGTGGCCATCACAAAGCCCTGACCTCAATCCTCTAGAGAATATGTGAGCAGAACTGAAAAAGTGTGTGGGAGCAAGGAGGCCTACAAACCTGACTCAGTTACACCAGCTCTGTCAGGAGGAATGGGCCAAAATTCACCCAATTTATTGTGGGAAGCTTGTGGAAGGCTACCCGAAACGTTTGACCCAAGTTAAACACATTAAAGGCAATGCTACCAAATACTAATTGAGTAAATGTAAACTTCTGACCCAATGGGAATGTGATGAAAGAAATAAAAGCTGAAATAAATAATTCTCTCTACTATTATTCTGATATTTCACTTTCTTGTGATCCAAACTGACCTAAAACAGGGAATTTTTACTGGGATTAAATGTCAGGAATTGTGAAAAACTGAGTTTAAATGTATTTGGCTGAGGTGTATGTAAACTTCCGACTTCAACTGTGTGTGTGTATATATATATATATATATATATCAGAATGGCCCCACCCACATGAAGAAATACTACAGTATACTTAAGCAATAAGGCACGAGGGGGTGTGGTATATGGCCACGGCTAAGGGCTGCTCATATGCATGACGCAATGAGGAGTTCCTGGATACAGCCCTTAGCCATGGTATATTGGCCATATACCACAAACCCCTGAGGTGCCTTATTGCTATTAGAAACTGGTTACCAACATAATTAGAGCAGTAAAAATAAATGTTTTGTCATTCAGCCAATCAGTATTCAGGGCTCGAACCATCCAGTTTATAATATTGTATAAATACTATAATATTCACTGTAGTGTTTTTGGCTGACTTTACTGTAGTATTCACTGTGAGTGTTTTTTCACTGAGAGTGTTTTTTTTAAACTATAGTATAAATACTGTAGTAAAAGAAAACTGTAGTCTATACTATAGTAATTAATGTAGTGTTTTTGCGATTGTAGGATACTGTAGTATTTACTTTTTGCAGACATTACTGTAGTAGTTAATACTGCGTTTTAGTTGTATTATCTTTGACATAGAAGTGGAGGCTTTCTCTTTCAGGAAACCTACTGGAGAAATAATAAAATAAAGCATTTTCCATAGACGGTAGGTAGGGAGGTAGGTAGGGAGGGAGCGATGTAAGACTGGGGTCTAAATGGATAGTTCAGAGCTTCTGAGCTATTTTCCGTAACCTGTAGGGAACACAATATATGGTCTATACTTGGCATGTAGGTTACTGACTTATGGGTGGCACAAATTACGGGGGAAGCTCTGAACTATCAAATCAAATCAAATTATATTAACAATCAAATAAAACTATCCATTTACTATGCCTCTGTAGTATTTACTACAGTATTATACAGTATGCTACAGTTTCCCAAAGAATTATATAGTATGTAGTTTAGTATTCTATAGTAAACTGTAGTATTTTTTTCATGCTGGTGAACCTGGTATATCAATCAACGGAAAGCTTACATCCCTCCATTTGCCCAACAGATACCCTTCTGAATGTGGGGGAGGTGAGATGGAGTATTTTTAAACCAGAGAAAGCAGCTGTCTTTTGTGCTGTAGTAATTTAGGTTAAATAGCTCGCTGGAGAGTGCTAACGCAATGCGTCACACCTAAAATGCATACCCCCAACACCCAGGTCTGGTGAGTTCACGCTGGCTAAAGATATGTGGTATGACAGCGGAAAGTGGAGGAGAAGAAGAAAGAGAAGGAGAAGGAGGGGAAGGAGGAGGAGGAGGAGGAGGAGGAGGAGGAGGAGGAGGAGGGGAAGGAGGAGAAGAAGGAGGAGGAGGAAGAGGAGGAGAAGAAGAAGGATGAGGGGAAGGAGGAGAAGGAGGAGGAGAAGGAGAAGGAGGAGGAGAAGAAGGAGGAGGAGGAGAAGAAGGATGAGGAGAAGGAGAGAAGTGTGTTTTTCTGTTCTCTTCTCGTTGGCTCACTGAGGAACCCTACTTCCATGGCTCTTTAGAGACAGCAAATACATCAAATGTGGCTTTCAGTTGAGGCAAGTGCTACAGAGAAAGCATCTTATTAATTCATTGGATTTGTGTTGCTGTTTTTGGGATAACTCCAAAATGAAAAGGGCTGGGTTTGCTTCTTTCAACTATTCAGAAAAAACCCTCATGCATGATTAAAGTACAGGGCTTTTTCAACTGCAGTCCCTTTGGTGTCTCAATTGGGGTCTCAATTCTGATAATATCACTCAACAACTTTGTCATTAATCCATCAGAATCCAGAGAGGACTACAAAATGTAACATCCCCCAAAACAGCCAAACCATCTGCCTGCCATTACTCCTTGTTGCAAAATCCCTTCCAAGCCTACCAATCAAACTCAACTAACCCAATCAGATCAATCAATACTCCGCACTGTATTCTTTTTCAGTAGGATTCAACCAATCAGTGTGGTAGACAATGAGAGGTCTTTAAGTACGTTGTTAGATCATAGGGCATTCTCCATCAGAGGCCCCCCATAACTCCCTCGGCTCTGACTGCTTAATCAAAGCACTAGATGAGGCTGAGGCTGGAAGAGGCAGGGCACGTCTCCCCTCATTACAGACACATCAACATAATGGAGGAGATAGGGGGATGGAGGGTTGCGGTGGATAGAGGGTCTTTATATTCCCTATGTGTTTTTCCATTCCCTGTTCTTTGCAATTGAAAGTGTCTGCTTGTCTGCCTCTTACCTCCCCCTAAGTTTGTCTGTCCATTCCTTCGTTTGGATGAAGGAATAGAAAGATGGATGAAGGAATAGAAAGATGGATGAAGGAATAGGAGTAGAGAGTTAATGAGGCAGATTGCTCTTGTCGCTGCTCTTTGAGGGATTACAGGGAGATTACCGTGCCTGATTCTCTCTCTCTCGTTCCCTCGTTCTTCCTCTCTCTCTCCCTCCCTGCCTCACTGACAGTGATGAACCAGAACAGGAGGTCATGCCCGTGTTGGCCTAGTGATGGCCTAGCGACAGGGCACGTATCAACAGAGGTGAGAGGGAGAGGAACCCCTGATGTCTGTGTCAGGGAAAATGGCAGCTGAGCTATTCAATACTATTCAAGGACTGTCCTCTGAGTGGATAGGATTTCTGAGGCCTTGTGTCTGACATTTTGATTCATCAACCTCTCCACTACAGTACAATACCAACAAAGTATCCTGAAATTACCATGTGGCTGACATTTTAGAGATGATGAAACTCTCTTGTCCATTATCAAACCACAATGGAATAGAATTTTTAAAAAATGACTACAACAGAATAGAATGAAATAAAAAGTAAATAGAATACAATAAAATAAAACAAAATAAAATAAAACAGAATAGAATAGAATAGAATGAAATAGAATAGAATAAAATATAACTTTTACATTGTGGGCCTGCTTCCTAGACAAGGTACATTAATACGTCAGCGTTTCAAAAGCCCTAGTTCAGAGGCTATCCAACGTACCAATGGATGCTGATTGCAGAGGCCTTTAAATTAGGTTGATTATTAGAGTTTCATATTTTGTATGGATTTTGTATTCAGGAAAGTTGCATAACAGTGGATAGGAGCACACAAATTTAAGCGGAAGACATTGAAACCCACTTTTGCACTCAGTGAATAACAGGTCTGGAATCAATTATTCAGATTGAGGGGAATTTGCAATTATTATAAGTAATCTCAACCCATCATGGCAATGTTAAGCACCCTCCACAAAACACAGTGAGTAGAACAATTATAGAAAGTGTGCATATAGATTCTACACTTCCTCGTCTGTTGGCAGCACCACAGTGTTAAATATGTAAGCATATTAGAGAAGATGCTAATTAGCCTATGCGTTATTAATTTATTATAAATTCACTGTCAGTCAAAACCGTTTTACAGACCAAAGTCAATGGCATGGTATGATGTCCCTAGAAAAGTACTTCAATCAATAGCTTGAGACAAGATGATCACATTTCAAATGGTTGAAAACATTGTGTTTGTTGCGATTTCCTTTAACACAATTGTGAGATGAGCTGAACATGCAAGGGATAAACAATATATTCACCCAGTCATTTGTGATTGTATAGACTTGGTCAAGGCTTTAGCTGAAACCAACATCCCTTCATAATACAGTCCAAACATAATTAGATAGCAATATTACAAATAATAGAATACAATAGAAATGAGGTTGCGAGGAGTGGTATAGAGGCTATTAAACTGGCGATATACACTGAGGGTACAAAACATTAAGAACACTTGCTCTTTCCATGACATAGACTGACCATGTGAATCCAGGTGAAAGCTATCATCCCTTATTGATGTCACTTGTTAAATCTACTTCAATCAGCGTAGATGAAAGGGAGGAGACATGTTAAAGAAGGATTTTTAAGCCTTGATACAATTGAGACATGGATTGTGTATGTGTGCCATTCAGAGTGTGAACTCAATATTAAGAAGGTGTCCTTAATGTTTTGTACACTCAGTGTATATGTGTGTGTGTGTGTGTGTGTGTGTGTGTGTGTGTGTGTGTGTGTGTGTGTGTGTGTGTGTGTGTGTGTGTGTGTGTGTGTGTGTGTGTGTGTGTGTGTGTGTGTGTGTGTGTGTGTGTGTGTGTGTGTGTGTACTGTATATGCATGGTTAATGCAGGGTTGGGGAGTAACGGATTACAAAAAACTGTGACCGTAATCCCTTATGTTACCAGCAAAGTATTATAATTACAGATACTTTTGAAGAACAGGATGATTACTTCTAGGATTACTTTAAAATTCAGAAAATATGTTTGCGAAACATTTGTTTGATACCTTTATTGTTTTCTCAATATCATTCAAATCATCAATGGCAAAAGGAGCAAGTTTAAATTTGTTTCACCTGAGCGAGTCTGACTGCAAGTCAGCTACCACTACAATGACACAACAAATACGTTTGACTGATCGTGGGAAAATACCAGGAACAGGCTTTTGTACTCTACAGTCCAAGCAATGCCTTCCAATGGTGCGACTGCTGTCGGCATCCAAAGATTATCCAACTTGAATAAACGCTTGGAGGTAAGGACGACAGCAGTGGTGTAGTCTACGGGCGATCCGGATTTCACTTATTATTGATATCTACATAGCGCATTAATGTAAATCACACTGCAGCTCTGTCATTTAGCTATTTGCGGTTTACGGATTGTTGTTGTTGGCTGTTCACAAATCCACATGTGTATTTTAACCCAGTAATGGTTGAATTGAAAAAGGTTAAGCTGCCTGTCAATCATAGTTTTGTGGAAAGCCAGTGAAAAATGCGCTATTTCAACCGCTCTATAGTGCGGATTGCAGCCTATGGAATAGACATTTGAGGGAGTACCTAACTTCTCCATACTGTCAACATGAGTTTAATTTAATAAAACCGCGAGGGGGACTGTTATTGCTCAATCTAATTTGTGGCGATTAAACTAAAAGTTATGATAGGCTTAATGGACACATGCTCAAACTCGCGCACTTTTGATAGACTTAAACAGCTGGAAATTATCGAGATATCAAAGTGTCACCAACAAAAGCGGAAACAATTGGCGGATAGCAATTGCAGCATATGTTGTTACATTTTCACGTGCAAATAGCACTTCTCAGTAGTACTCAAAGCATGCCATTCCATGAGAGCAGCGTTTATTTCTCAACTCGAAGCAATGAGACCAATCGGTTGTCCATGACAACAAGATAAACAACAGAGTAGGCTAATAAATCCGTAGTTTTTGGGTTACGCTCAGGTAAAACAACTTGGCTAATCTATATTTCCATATTTCCAAGTCCTATTCTTGAAGATCAAGGGAAATTCAATTAATTGGAATGACTAGAAATCTGACAGACTTTGTTTTTTAATGTTATTAGCTGTAATAGAAAGAAAGCAATGTGTTACATAACAAACTTAGAAAGTTCAATGCAACATCCATGTATATTTTACTAGGCAAGTCAATTAAGAACAAATACTTATTTACATCGACGCCTACTGGGGATCAACTGCCATATTCAGGTGTAGAACGACAGATTTGTACCTTGTTAGCTCGGGGATTCGATCCAGCTACCTTACTGGCCCAACGCTCTAACCACTAGTCTACCTGCCGCCCCCTTTATGGACACCTATGTAAACTCCAACATTGATTTATCCTGCAATAGCTGTTGTTCAATTCGTAATATACATTTTTGTCTTCTTGTAATGCCTCTTAAATGGAAAGTAATCTAAAAGTAACCAGATTACGTTACTGAATTTGGGTAATCCAAAATGTACTTTACTGATTACAATTATGGACAGGTCGCTAGTAACTGTAACGGATTACAATAACCTCCCCAACCCTGTTTGTATATCTTTAGGAGGGGTCGGATGAAGCGGAAAGTCACATTTTGTTGGACCTTGTGGACCAACTGACGAATAAAGTGATCTTAATATGGACGTTCTCACTTCAGAACGGCCATCATGTCCAATGATTTGTCCCAGGGGTCCGTGTTTAGAAGACAGCCTGTTCGATAAGTGATATACACCACTGCCTGGTCTATGTGTGCGTCAATCAACTCCAGGCCTCCCTCCTACCCCTATATCTATCCCCAATGTAGCACACGTTTTCATGTAAACGTAACCATTAACTGTCGTGGAACATGTTATTTTTCCTCTCTCTATCTGATATTGAGGGACCCCTAAGGAGGGACGGTTACGCACCCCAGTGGGCTAAGGTATAGCGACACAGTGGAAAACATTTGAGTCGCATTTGCTATACTGCTATTATCAACTATCAAATATATCGCATTTGTCATTAAAAAAATGTAAACTATGCTATAATAATGTGATGTAATATCTATATATTTGTACGTAAATGCAGCTATAATGCAATAGAGCCGGATCGTTTTCAGACAGAATTGTAATGCGGTGTTTCAGATACCAAATAATGCATGGCCTCGAGGGTCCTAACCTATTCAAGCCTTAAAAGATCATTGTAAAGCGCCAATAAAACGTATATAATGAAGCCCGTGTTGTGAACTTCAATATTTATATGTCCTGAGCTCCCAAGTCGGCCCTCAAGTAAATTCAAGCTATAAATTCTTCCTTGATTTGGAAAAGGTGTAGGGGGACATCACTAAAGAGTGATTGTTAATAGGTGAATAGACAGTGGAGTCATTCTCTGCAGCAAGAAGCATATGACCATATTTCTGAACTTGGTTTGATACTGGAGCCTAAGATGTCTATCCAGACTGAGCAATGAAAAGACGCGCTCGTCTCACATTGGATTATCCGATCATAACATATCCTAATATTACAATCATAAGGTATATCAATTTCTACAGTAAACGCACTCTCCTGTTTTTTTCTTTTTTTCATTATCGGTAATGTAGCCTATTACAAACAGCGTGCCAATTTCTGGATGCAGAAAATAGAGCAGCAGTCTGCCCGTTTATAGGCTATGTCTCATCCCAAAGAAGGACACTGCAGCCAGGTCCGACTAATCCCCTCCAAAATATTGACCCATTACGCATCCCTCCACCTACAGTCGTATACATTCTTCTTATTATGATGACAATATACCCTATTCTATCTCTGTCAATACAAACATGATTTCAGAACTGCAGTCGACAGCAAAAAGGTCCGTAGGCTGATATAACCATGCTCTGATGTTTGTCACGCTGTCCGAACATCCACATCCTGCTTCCAGCACAGCAGCGCTGTCAGAAAACGCAGACAGAAAGACGCAAAGGAATTGTGACCATAGAAAAACATAGAAGAAAAAGTCCTTACTTGTGTCTTTCTGAAATCCCTCTCGATAATTCTCCAGACATCAAAGGTGTAATATTCCTTGTCTGGATATGCCGCTTATTTTGTTATCCAGTGCGTGTAGAAGGTCAGAATGCAGTTTTTTCTTCTTCTCCAGCTAACAGATGCGAACGGAGCTAGCCCTGTCGTTCCACCTGCAACCGTGGAATTGAAGAGACAGCATCAGCACCGAAGTGGAGCCCGCCCACCGCAACACGCCCCGCTCCGGCTAGGCTACTTCCAACCAAGGCGAGGGAGGAGTTGGCGAAATAGCCCTTTCAGTTGTCTATCGCTGAGACTGCTGCTGCGCTGAACATTTACCAGTTCCCCCAGGCGACCAACATAGTAACACACTCAAGATCCAACTTGAACGCTGAGCATTAATATTGGGCATTTGTGGAAGGCCTGGCCGATAAGTAAATGCAAATGAACAGTTTAACAATTTAATGCAACGACAGGATGAGAGATGTACTGTGAATTTTAAAGGTTACACAATAAAAACAGAACTTGCCCAATTATCAACAGTTTTACAATGTCCCTCATGGAGCCAATTCTTCAGAAAGTTATGAAAAATTTAGAATGTATGTACATATTCTTTGTCCTAGTCTTCATTATCTGTGGACCAATTCCCAAACCAATTATACAATGGTAATGGGAATATCACACCATTTTTATTTCGTTTATCAATTGCTAAGCACACACACACACACTATCTCTCTCCCTGCCACTGACAGACATGGGCTGGGGCTGCAGCTCATTAGAAGGCTAGCGCCTCGTCTGGTCTGGTCTGGTCTCAGTGGGAGTGTGACTGTGACTGTGATTCACTCCTGTCCCAAATCATGTCAGCAAATTGCCACAGCTGATTACTTTATCTCAGCACATGTTTTTATCTCCATATTTACTTTGACCTGCAAGAACACGTTTCTGTATCAAGTTATCTAGCAGTAATGGTAGTTGTGGCAACTGAAAGTACAATGGACTTAGACCAGAGAGAAATGTGAACTGTAGGTGTCAATTTTTAATGTTCCTCTGTTTTGTAACATGTCTAAATCAGAAGCCTGTGTCGTTGATTGAGAAATCAGACACTTTGTTCATGAAGCTGGAGGGAGAATATCAAGCATTCTTACTTAGTGATGTTGACAGGGACAGACATGTAGAGAGTGGATCAAAATATCATCCAGGGCTACTCACGCTCTGTGAGACGGGAAAGAAAAGTGAGGTCACAGATCTCAAGGTCACTAAGCAAAGACTGCTAGGTCTAAGCAGGATCAGGGGTTGAAAAGAACTGCAAAGCTCAGTCTGGGTAAAGATGTATTTTGCAGCAAGGACTGCTTCTATACTCAATATATTTTTGTATGCATTATAAATAACTATACTGTTTCTTCTGCAGCCATATGCTATATGTCATTTGAGAATATAGACATAAACAAATCCACTGAGTGTACAAAACTATAGGAACACCTTCCCTATTGCCCTCAGAACAGCCTCAATTCATCGGGAACATGGATTCTACAAGGTGTCAAAAGAATTCCACAGGGATGCTGGCCAATGTTGACTCCAATGCTTCCAACAGTTGTGTCAAGTTGGCTGGATGTCCTTTGGATGGTGGACCATTCCTGATACACACAGGAAACTGCTGAGTGTGAAAAACCCAGCAGTGTTGCAGTTTTTGACACACTCAAACCAGTGTGCCTGGCACCTACTACCATACCCCATTCAAAGGCACCTAAATGTTTCATCTTGCCCATTCACCCTCTGAATGACACACATACACAATCCATGTCTCAATTGTCTCAACGCTTAAAAATCAGTCTTTAACCTGTCTCTTCCCCTTCATCTACACTGATTGAAGTGGATTTAACAAGTGGCATCAATAAGGGATTGTTGCTTTCACCTGGATTCACATGGTCAGTCAGTGTCATGGAAAGAGCAGGTGTTCCTAATGTTTGTACACAGTGTAAATAGTTCAAATGCGTAAAAGGGATCATGCTATTGAATTATATTCATAAGCAGAAATTCTCATGGTGGTTGCATGTTTGCCCAAACCTAATATAAATAATATATCAGATCAGATGTTACATGACAATAGAGCAGGTCAACTCAAAGTGATAATCTCTTTGGAATCGATTTGGGCATTCAAATATACTTTCCCTTAATCTCTCTTTCTCCCGGTGTAACCAATTCCAAATGTACATTTTCCAGTGTTATGATTTCATATTCTCAACATCTAAAGGGTTTGTTGATTTTATGAGCTTTTACTCATGAGTAATTCATTTCATTGTTGGGAGCCCGTTTTTTCTTCTTTCTACCAGTTGCACTAATTAAATTAAATTAAATGTAAATGTTTTGTAACGAGCCTTTCCTGCAGTGGGCCTATCCAGTCTTGCTCATCCCTGAAATGGAACAAATCAACTGTGCAGTGTAATCAAACAAAAGCAAGGCATTGCTATGCCATCCCTCCTATTTGTTATTATTGTGATTATAATATCATCTCTCCTCCACATTTTCATATGATTAGCTGGACAATAATAAGACAGGAGGGCTGTGGGCTCTGTGAGCTGGCTGATTGGCTTGCCTTGGATTTGGCACTTGTTCTTCACTAAGACAATGCCTTCATTAGCTTATTTTCGCTTAAGATGTTTTTATTATGAATCCTGATTCATATTATTAATACTGATTAATCCTACTTACAGTTGGAGGTAAGACAATATCTTAGTGAGCTTGCCTGCTATCAAATTTCAGTTCTCTCCAAGATCGAGAGAGAGCGAGAGAGGCCCGTCAGTGGTGAACAAGTGCAGCTTCTGTGCAGCTTCTGTGCAGCCATATCACGCCAAAGCAAAGAAGTGCTGAAGACTTCAGCAGCCACCCTATGACAATAAAGAGTGGGTGGCAAGGGGAAAGACGCTTCTCTTCAAGTCTTTCTCTCAATCTCTTCACTCAATCTCTCTCTCCCACCCCTCGCTTAATCTCTCTTTCTCCCTCTCTTTTCAATTCAATTTAATTTGCTTTGCTGGCATGAGAAGTATGCACTTATGTCAGCAAAGCATCTGCAGTGGTAATGGATGGACCAATAAAGGAATGGAAACAACATTCTCTAGCAGAAAGATATAAGCATTGTTATTGAACCATTAAATAAGGTTGGAATGTGTGTGTCTAGTGAAGCGGGATAAATTCGGTCACTCACAGGATGGGTATGCCACTCATGGTCTCTGCAACCCAGTGACTAGGAGGCAATGTACAATCTCACTCTTAATACAACACAAGGAGAATGGACATGCACTTTCCTTCCATATTCTCTTATTTTTCAATGACAGAGACAGGTATGAAATGAAGGGGACATAGAAAGACAGAGCAGGGCTGGTAGATGCCGGGATTCGTACCGATGCAGGCAGGGAAATTGTATATGTGCATATTTTATCGCATTAGACGGTGGCGGCATTGACTGCAAGGCCACCCTCAGGCAAACAAGGATCGCCATTTTATTTTGCTGTGGACGTGTGTTTTCAATGTACACATTTCACCCAAGACCAAAGTACTATCAATAATTTAGTATATTTCTATTGATTGAATACTATAAGAACATATGCAGGGGTTGAAAACAGCACTCTGTCAACATGATCTCACAAAACACAAATGATTTGCTCTTTTCTTTTTTTATAATTGGCTGATTCACTAATAATAGAATGTGTTATGCACCTGATTATCGCACATGTCAGCAAATCGAATCAAATCAAAATAAAATCAAATTTTATTAGTCACATGCGCCGAATACAACAGGTGTAGACCTTACAGTGAAATGCTTACTTACGAGCCGCTAACCAACAATGCAGTTTCAAAAAACACAGATACGAATAAGAGATAAAAGTAACAAGTAATTAAAGAGCAGCAGTGAAATAACAATAGCGAGACTATATACATTGGGGTACCGATAGGTAGAGTTAGTGACTATGCATAGATGACAACAGAGAGTAGTAGTGGTGTAAAGAGGGGTGAGGGGGGGGGGGCACTGTAAATAGTCTGGGTAGCCATTTGACTATATGTTCAGGAGTCTTATGGCTTGGGGGTAGAAGCTGTTTAGAAGCCTCTTGGACCTAGACTTGGCGCTCCGGTACTGGTTGCCGTGCGGTAGCAGAGAGAACAGTCTATGACTAGGGTGGCTGGAGTCTTTTTTTAGGGCCTTCCTCTGACACCGCCTGGTATAGAGATCCTGGATGGCAGGAAGCTTGGCCCCAGTGATGTACTGGGCCGTTCGCACTACCCTCTGTAGTGCCTTGAGGTCGGAGGTCAAGCTGTTGCCATACCAGGCAGTGATGCAACCAGTCAGGATGCTCTCGATGGTGCAGCTGTAGAACCTTTTGAGGATCTGAGGACCCAAGCCAAATCTTTTCAGTCTCCTGAAGGGGAATAGGTTTTGTTGTGCCCTCTTCACGACTGTCTTGGTGTGCTTGGACCATGTTAGTTTGTTGGTGATGTGGACACCAAGGAACTTGATGCGCTCAACCTGCTCCACTGCAGCCCCGCCGATGAGAATGGGGGCGTGCTCTGTCTTTTTCCTGTAGTCCACAATCATCTCCTTTGTCTTGATAACGTTGAGGGAGAGGTTGTTGTCCTAGCAACACACAGCCAGGTCTCTGACCTCCTTACTATAGGCTGTCTCATCGTTCTCGGTGATCAGGCCTACCACTGTTGCGTCATCGGCAAATTTAATGATGGTGTTGGAGTCGTGCCTGGCCGTGCAGTCATGAGTGAACAGGGAGTACAGGAGGGGACTGAGGGCCCCCTGTGTTGAGGATCAACGTGGCAAATGTGTTGTTACCTACCCTTACCACCTGGGGGCGGCCTGTCAGGAAGTCCAGGATCCAGTTGCAGAGGGAGTTGTTTAGTCCAAGGGTCCTTATTGATGAGCTTTGAGGGCACTATGGTGTTGAACGCTGAGCTGTAGTCAATGAATAGCATTCTCACATAGGTGTTCCTTTTGTCCAGGTGGGAAAGGCAGTGTGGAGTGCAATGGAGATTGCATCATCTGTGGATCTGTTGGGGCGGTATGCAAATTGCAGTGGGTCTAGGGTTTCTGGGATGATGGTGTTGATATGAGCCATGGCCAGCCTTTCTAGGCACTTCATGGCTACAGACGTGAGTGCTACGGGTCGGTAGTTGTTTAGGACTATGGTGGTCTGCTTAAAAGATGTTGGTATTACAGACTCAGACAGGGAGAGGTTGAAAATGTCAGTGAAGACACTTGGTCAGCGCATGCCAGTTGGTCAGCGCATGCTTGCAGTACACATCCTGGTAATCCGTCTGGCCCTGTGGCCTTGAGAATGTTGACCTGTTTAAAAGTCTTACTCACTTCGGCTGCGGAGAGCGTGATCACGCAGTCTTCCGGAACAGCTGGTGCTCTCATGCGTGTTTTAAGTGTTATTTGCCTCGAATCGAGCATAAAAGTAGTTTAGCTCGTGTGGTAGGCTCGTGTCACTGGGCAGCTCTCGGCTGTGCTTCCCCTTGTAGTCTGTAATGGTTTGCAAGCCCAGCCACATCCGACGAGCGTCAGAGCCGGTGTAGTACGATTCGATCTTAGTCCTGTATTGACGCTTTGCCTGTTTGATGGTTCGTTGGAGGGCATGGCGGGATTTCTTTTAAGCTTCCGGGTTAGAGTACCGCTCCTTGAAAGGGGCAGCTCTAGCCTTTAGCTCAGTGCGGATGCTGCCTATAATCCATGGCTTCTGGTTGGGCTATGTACGTACGGTCACTGTGGGGACGACGTAATCAATGCACTTATTGATGAAGCAAATGACTGATGTGGTGTACTCCTCAATGCCATCGGAGGAATCCCGGAACATACTCCAGTCTGTGCTAGCAAAACAGTCCTGTAGCTTAGCATCTGCTTCATCTGACCACTTTTTTATTGATCTAGTCACTGGTGCTCCCTGGTTTAATTTTTGCTTGTAAGCAGGAATCAGGAGGGTCGAATTATGGTCAGATTTGCCAAATGGAGGGCGAGGGAGAGCTTTGCATGTGTTTCTGTGTGTGGAGTATAAGTGTTCCAGAGTTCTTTTTCCTCTGGTTGCACATTTAACATTCTGATAGAAATGTGATAAAACTGATTTAATTTTCCCTGCATTAAAGAACCCAGCTATTAGGAGCGCCACCTCTGGTTGAGCGTTTTCTTGTTTGTTATGGCGGAATACAACTCATTCAGTGCTGTCTTAGTGCCAACCTCTGACTGTGGTGGTTTGTAAACTGCTACAAAGAATACAGATGAAAACTCTCTTGGTAGGTAGTGTGGTCTACAGCTTATCATGAGAAACTACCTCAGGCGATATCGTGTACCAGCTGTGTTGTTTACAAAAATACATAGACCACCGCCCCTTGTCTTACCAGACGCCGCTGTTCTATCATGCCGGTACATCGTGTAACCAGTCAACTGTATGTTGATGTTGTCGTTGTTCAGCCACAACTCCGTGAAGCATAAGATGTTACGGTTTTTAATGTCCCATTGGTAGTTTAATCTTATGCGTAACTCGTTGATTTTATTGTCCAAAGATTGCACGTTTGCAAGCAGAATGGAGGGAAGGGGTTTATTCGATCGCACGTAAAACGTCTGCCATCTTCTCCGGCGCCATCTTACAACAGCATCACAACTTTGCTGCTCTGCTCTCATCTATAGAGAGAGTTCAAATATAGAGAAAGAGAAAGACAGACAGAGGTAGACATAGAGAGAGCTAGAGAAAAAGACAGAGAGGGAGATGGCAGTCCGCAAATGGTGTTGGCCTTCTCCGGTACTTTTGCATACTTTTTAGCCAGCAGTTCTGAAAAAAGCAATAATGAGCCAAAAGTGTTCCCTGAAAATTGTGTACTACGTCACGTATGTGGAGATATGTGCATCATGTTATTGTTCTCTCTCACTCTGCTGTGGGTGCATCATGTTATTGTTCTCTCTCACTCTGCTGTGGGTGCATCATGTGCATATTGCTAGCTGTCACTTAAACGGCGAAGGACTGAAGCTCATTTGTTGAAGTCGAATTGCTACGAGGCTGGCGCACGTGCGGGAAAATGTAGAGAAAATGGCACAGCACAGCTTCCAGAAAAGCAGTCGCTTTCAAACTAGGGATTTCGTGACTAATTGTGTGTCGCCGTCATAGAATTAGTAATTAGAATGCCAGAATGGACCTGAACCTTCTTATGATGGGATAAAGGTCAGAGAGTTGGTCAACCAAAGCGAGGTCCATACAGAAATAGTTTGTCAAGATGAGTGTGGAAGAACTTGACTAGCTTGCACAGAGCCCTGACCTCAACCCCATCGAACACCATTGGGATGAATTGGAACACCGACTGCAAGCCAGGCCGAATCGCCCAACATCCGTGCCCGACCTCACTAATTTTCTTGTGGCTGATTGGAAGCAAGTCCCTGCAGCAATGTTCCAACATCTGGTGGAAAGCCTTCCCAGAAGAGTGGAGGCTGTTATAGCAGCAAAGGGGGACCAACTCCATATTAATGCCAATGATTTTGACAAATGAGGAAGAGAGGGTCCAGATTGTCTAGCCCAGCTGATTTATAGGGATCCAGATTTTGCAGCTCTTTCAGAACATCCGCTGTCTGGATTTGGGTGAAGGAGAAGCAGGAGGGCTTGAGCCAGTTGCTGCGGGGGGTTCAGAGCTGTTGGCCGGGGTTGGGGTAGCCAGGTGGAAAGCATGGCCAACCGTAGAGAAATGCTTATTGAAATTCTCAATTATCTTGGATTTAACGGTGGTGACAGTGTTTCCTAGCCTCAGCTGCTGAGAGGAGGTGCTCTTATTCTCCATGGACTTTAGTGTGTTTGTGTTTGAAAAACAGAGGGGAGTGTAGGTTAGGTCTATACAGTGAATACTCTATTGAGTTGTTTCTTTTCCCCATTTAATGCAATCTGAATTGAATTATAGAGGGCTGGCTGTTTATGTGCCAGTTCATTTATAGTGTGAAGATTATAGTATCCACTGAAATATAGGCAGACATTTGCATATTTTCTTGCCCTGTTTTGTAGCCACAACAACTAATATTCATAACCCAACTATTATTCATTATTAGATATAATACTGTATATACTATATGTATTTTACAGATACTTATCTAATAATTCATTACATGGTTCACATAGAGGCTCGGTCAACTTTCTCTCCTCTGTCCCCATCACTTAATATTCAAATGTTCCACCTATCCCCTGGCTCTATCCACTCATGTGTTCTAATTAGAATTAGTGTTGGTGGGGTGTGTGTGAACAGGTGCATCAAACCATACACATCGCTCATTATTTTCCCACAATTGGATCCCATCTCATTGAGTGACCACGCTGGGAAATCCACGGCATCAACATGTAAGCATTACCTGTGGCAATGCATCCTAGGTCGTTTGTGACATAGAAGGTAACTGTCACGAACCCAACGGCGTCATGCTGTTACTGCCATAGCTACAAATGTGGAAATGATTACCAATCTGTTGTTTTCTCTAAGAGTCATCGCCGGTAGCGTGTGTATATGGAAAACAACATAAACAGAGGCAAATGTCAGATTCTGATGGAAATAAATTGGGTGGAGGCGTGTTTAGAAACACTCTACTTAATGTCTGCAGGTATAATAACTTAGCAGAGGCAAATGTCAGATTGTAGCGGAATCGTCAGTTTAAGGAAATGTATTGTTTGGATGTTTTTATGGATAGGTGAAGGAGGTCTAACCGGGTGCCATTTTTAATTCCCTTGGAGTAGGTATTGTAGTTAGCTAGACACATCTGAAGATGGAGCAGGTGTTTCAGCCATTTTACTGAGTTACAGTTCATATAAGGAAATCAGTCAATTGAAATAAATTCATTAGGCCGTAATCTATGGATTTAATATGACTGGGCAGGGGCACAGCCATTAAATGTGGCATAGGCCCACCCACCGGGGAGCCAGGCCCAGCCAATCAGAATGAGTTTTTCTCCACAAAAGGGGTTTATTTACCGCTAGAAATACTCCTCAGGTTCATCAACTGTCTGGGTGGCTGATCTCAGACGATCCTGCAGGTGAAGAAGCCGGATGTGGAGGTCCTGAGCTGGCGTGGTAACACATGGTGAGACCGGTTTGACGCACTGCCAAATTCTATAAAATGACGTTGGAGGCAGCTTTCTGGTAGAGAAATTAACATTCAATTCTCTGGCAACAGCTCTGGTGGACATTCCTGCAATCAGCATGCCAATTCCACACTCCCTCAAAACTTGAGACATCTGTAGCATTGTGTTGTGTGACAAAACTGCACATTTTAGAGTGGCCTTTTATTGTCCCAGCACAAAGTGCACCTGTGTAATGATCATGCTGTTTAATCAGCTTCTTGATATGCCACACCTGTCAGGTGGATGGATTATCTTGGCAAATGAGAAATGCTCACTAACAGGGATGTAAACAAATTTGTGCACAACATTTTTGAGAAATAAGCTTTTAGTGCGTATGGAACATTTCTGGGATCTTTTATTTAAGCTTATGAAACATGGGACCAACACTTTTACATGTTGCATTTATATTTTCGCTCAGGAAATAAATAAACCGACACAGTAGCGAGGGTGTTTTTAAGGTAAACCTTTATATTAATCTTCGCCTTTAAATACGTTTTATTGGACAGGCTTGGGTATGAAACAACAACCAGCAAGCTTCCAGTCCAAACACTTACCTTCAGAATTTCTATATACACTTCTACAGTTATATACCACATTTCATTTTTAGGGAAGAGGTTGGGGAAGCATTTCTGGGCCAATTCTTTTACCATATGGTCCTGTAAATATTTTACAGAGCTCAGAATATAACCGCAGAAAAATAATACCTAATGTATTGAGTGTGTAGCTATACTGTAATTGTACTGTCCTGTTTGTTTCTCACGTGCAAGGCAGGGGTGTATGAAGAATGTGACCTAAGCTTGCCTTGTCACACTAAAACCCGAGACAATCATGTTTTGTGGTTGACTTGGACTCAATCCCCCAGAGCTAAGCAGGGGCGATATCCCAGAAGTACCCTCCAGAGGCCAGTCATAACAACCTCTACTCTGTCTATTTCTGCTTCCCTGGCCGTCTCCCCCCCCCTCTTTATACTTCTCTCTCTCTCTCCATCCCTGTCTCTCTCTTTATCCTTTCATGCCACAGAGAGAGTGTGAGCCTTAAAGGATCCATATAAAGACTGTGGGTAGTTTGTGAAGTGACAGGAAGTAGAGTGCAGCTTGTTTCAATGGGAAATAGCAGGGCTTCTGGAGTGCATGTTTGAATTGTTTTTCTCTCCCCCTCTCCCTCCATATCTCTCTCCCTCTCTCCCTCCCTGTGACTTTGACCCCCACTTCGTTGAAGGAGTTAGAGGCCAGAGTAGTTGTACTGTAACTGTAGCTGTACTGTAGTTGTACTGTAGCTGTACTGTGTTTAACTGTAACTGTAGCTACCATAACTGTACTGTAACTGTACTGTACTGTAGCTGTACTATATCTGTACTTTAGCTATACTGCAGCTGTACTGTATTGTACTGTAGATGTACTGTACTGTAACTGTAGCTGTACTGTATTGTATGCAGCTGTACTGTAGCTGTACTGTATTGTACTGTAGCTGTACTGTAACTGTACTGTAATGTACTGTACTGTAGCTGTACTGTACTGTTGCTGTACCATCGCTGTAATATATTGTACTGTAGTTGTACTGTAGCTGTACTGTATTGAACTGTAACTGTACTGTAGCTGTACTGTATCTATAGTGTAGTTGTACTATATTGTACTGTAGCTGTACTGTAGTTATTCCGTAGCTGTACTGTATTGTACTGTAGCTGTACTGTAACTGTACTGTAGCTGTACTGTACTGTACTGTAGCTGTACTGTACTGTACTGTAGCTGTACTGTAGCTATACTATGTTGTACTGTATCTGTACTATGTTGTACTGTTTTGTACTGTAACTGTACTGTAACTGTACTGTAGCTGTACTCTACTGTACCTGTACTGTAGCTGTACTGTATTGTACTGTAGCTGTACTGTATTATACTGTATTGTGCTGTAACTATAGCTGTACTGTATTCTACTGTATTGTAGCTGTAGCTGCACTGTATTTACTGTAGCTGTCCTGTAGCTGTACTGTAGCTGTACTATGTTGTACTGTAGCTGCACTGGAACTGTACTGTACTGTAGCTGTACTGTACTGTAGCTGTACCGTAGCTGTGCTGTAGCTGTACTGTACTGTAGCTGTACTGTAGCTGTAATATATTGTACTGTAGTTGTACTGTAGCTATTCTGTAGCTGTACTATATTGTACTGTAGCTGTACTGTAGTTATACTGTAGCTGTACTGTATTGTACTGTAGATGCACTGTACTGTATCTGTACTGTATCTGTACTGTAGCTGTACTATATTGTACTGTAGCTGTACTGTAGTTATACAGTAGCTGTACTGTATTGTACTGTAGATGCACTGTACTGTAACTGTAGTTATACTGTATTGTGCTGTATTTTACTTTAGCTGTACTGTAACTGTACTGTATCTTTACTGTAGCTGTACTGTATTGTACTGTAGCTGTACTATATTGTACTGTAGCTGTACTATATTGTACTGTAGCTGTACTGCAACTTTACTGTAGCTGTACTGTAGCTGACCTGTAAAAGTACTATGTTGTACTGTAGCTGTACTGTAGCTGTCCTGTATTGTAGCTGTACTGTAACTGTAGCTGTATTATACTGTAGCTTACCAGGTTCACCCAATATTGCCCTGGTTATATGTTAATATGTCCTGGGTTATGGCTGAAGAGGTTCTGTTTTAATATACCCTGCGTTTTGTCTGGTAAGGTTCTATATTAATATGCTCTCGTTCTTGGGTCTTGGCTGGTAAGGTAGTATGGCTGGTAACTGTACTGTAGCTGTACTATGTTGTACTGTAGCTGTACTACATTGTACTGTAGTTGTACTGTAGCTGTACTGTACTATAGCTATACTGTACTGTACTGTACTGTAACTGTACTGTAACTGTACTGTAACTGTACTGTAGCTGTACTGTACTATAGCTGTACTGTACTGTACTGTAACTGTACTGTAACTGTACTATAACTGTACTGTAGCTGTACTGCAGCTGTTCTATGTTGTACTATAGCTGTACTGTACTGTACTGTAACTATACTGTAGCTGTACTATGTTGTACTGTAGCTGTACTGTAGCTAGATTGTACTGTAGCTGTACTGTAGCTGTACTGTAGCTGTACTATGTTGTACTGTAGCTGTACTGTAGCTGTACTGTACTGTAGCTGTACTGTAGCTATACTATGTTGTACTGTAGCTGTACTGTAGCTGTACTATGTTGTACTGTAGCTGTACTGTAGCTGTACTGTACTGTAGCTGTACTGTAGCTATACTATGTTGTACTGTAGCTGTACTGTAGCTGTACTGTAGCTGTACTGTAGTTGTACTGTAACTGTAGCTGTATTATACTGTAGCTTACCTGGTTCAGCCCATCCTGCCCTGGTTATATTGGTTTCGGCTGATAAGGTTCTATATTAATATGCCCTGGGTCTTGGGTCTTGGCTGGTAAGGTTCTATGTCAATATTCTCTGGATCTTGGGTCTTGGCTGGTAAGGTTCTATATTAATATGCTCTGGATCTTGGGTCTTGGCTGGTAAGGTTCTATATTAATATGCTCTGAGTCTTGGGTCTTGGCTGGTAATGTTAATATGCTCTGGGTCTTGGGTCTTGTCTGGTAAGGTTCTATATTAATATGCTCTGGGTCTTGGGTCTTGTCTGGTAAGGTTCTATATTAATATGCTCTGGGTCTTGGGTCTTGGCTGGTAAGGTTCTATGTTAATATGCTCTGGGTCTTGGGTCTTGGCTGGTAAGGTTCTATGTTAATATGTTCTGGATCTTGGCTGGTAAGGTTCTATGTTAATATGCCCTGGGTCTTGGGTCTTGGCTGGTAAGGTTCTTTATTAATATGCTCTGGATCTTGGGTCTTGGCTGGTAAGGTTCTATATTAATATGCTCTGGGTCTTGGGTCTTGGCTGGTAAGGTTCTATGTTAATATGCTCTGGGTCTTGGGTCTTGTCTGGTAAGGTTCTATATTAATATGCTCTGGGTCTTGGGTCTTGGCTGGTAAGGTTCTATGTTAATATGCCCTGGGTCCTGCCAGGATTTCATCAACTGGCAGTGAAGGAGCTTGTCTCTCAGGGTTTTTGTACTTCGATGCATTTGTTGTTAAATGTATTAAGAACATGGGTGAAAAGGAACAAAACATCTGACCCCAAATCAATTATTAATACATTGAACAACAAATCCATCTAAGTACAAAATCCCAGAGGGAGAAGCTCCTTCGCTGCCAGTTGATGACATCCTGGCCGGACCCAGGGCATTTTAACATAGAATCTTACCAGCCAATAGCCAGAGCATATTAACACAGAACATTACCAACCCCATGGGGATTTTGCATCCTGACCTGATCGACACTAATTAGGCCGTCTAGAGAATCAGCGTTGCCCACATGTCCATGGGGCAGAATGACACCTAGCAGTCCTCAGTGGTGTTAACTACCCTACACACTGATTTAAGGTCAGATTTGTGTTTCCCCTCTGATGGCTAAGCTTGAGATTTGGGGAGGGAATGCTGATCCCAGAACTGTTTGTGCAGTCTACTTCTACCTGAAGTGTCATCTCACTGGGAATTCAGGGCTTAGCCCCAGGTTCAATAGCATGCTTCCTGGAGATAGTCCCTGGAGCACTTCTAAAGTGATGATGTAGTCATAAAATATTTTTGGTGGAGCGTTGTAAAAAAAGTATATCTTTAAAAACAACAGGAGCATTCAACCTGTCAGTGAGTTTTAACAGTGTCCTGTGCTGTACACAAACAGCCTCAGCATTCCCCTATCCTATTATCATCTGTGCCGCTACACTACACCCCCTTCTCTCTTCCTTTCCCTCCCTCTCTTTCCACTCGCTCTCACAAACTCTCCGCCTCTATTTCTCTCTCCGCTCCCCCTCCCTCCCTCCATATCACTCACTGATGGTTGTTTTCAGGAGGGGAAAACACAAGAGGCTTTTCCCTGAGAAAGACAGAAGTGTGGCGATGCAGCCGCTCTGCTGTTACATAAAAAATAACATTCAGCAGAGAGTCATGGGGCTGACTCAGAGAGTGATGGGGCTGACTCAGAGAGTGATGGGTCTGTCTCAGAGAGCGATAGGTCTGTCTCAGAGAGTGATGGGGCTGACTCAGAGAGCGATAGGTCTGTCTCAGCGAGTGATGGGGCTGACTCAGAGAGCGATAGGTCTGTCTCAGAGAGTGATGGGTCTGGCTCGGAGAGTGATGGGTCTGGCTCGGAGAGTGATGGGTCTGTCTCAGAGAGTGATGGGTCTGGCTCAGAGAGTGATGGGTCTGTCTCAGAGAGTGATGGGTCTGGCTCAGAGAGTAATGGGTCTGTCTCAGAGAGTGATGGGTCTGTCTCGGAGAGTGATGGGTCTGGCTCAGAGAGTAATCGGTCTGTCTCAGAGAGTGATGGATCTGGCTCAGAGAGTAATGGGTCAGGCTCAGAGAGTGATAGGGCTGCTTCATCTTATGACCAACACTGCAGAGCTTTGGAGCTGGGCACAGAATCTTGGTGGCACAGCATCTTCCCGGCTCATCCCAAGGATCATAGAGGGTTGTGGGACACTTCCTGGATCTCAGAACCCTAAGGGCACAGTCTTTTACGAGAGCCCCAGAGGCAGGGACTTCACTCTGGGCTACGGCCCCACTACACTAGGCCCTCTCCAGGGATTAATACTGAAGATTTAGCCTGTCAAACTAAGAGGAGGGTTTAATTTGTTTATGTGGATCCCCATTAGCTTTTACAGAAGCAGCAGCTACTTCTCCTGGGGTCCACAAAGAAACACAAAACATGACAGGTAACAAAACACTGATAAACTGATAGATCAGGGCAGTCACACACATTTTAAATACAATGATACAAAAACTATACAACAACAAAAAATATACAAACAATATAACAAAAAACATAATGTGTGTAAGTGTGTCTGTTTGTGTATTTGTGTGTGCGTCTATGTCTGTGTGTTTGTGTGTCTGTGTGTTTGTGTGTGTGTCTGTGTCCCCTCACAGTCCCCACTGTTCCATTAGTTGTTGTTTAGCGCATTTTTTAAAGGTCATTTGGCTGTTTGCTTCAGTAATTGAAGATGGAAGGGTTTTCCATGTGATCATGGCTCTGTATAATACTGTGAGTTGCTGTGAATACGTTTTGGATTTGGGGACTGTGAAGAGACCCCTGGTGGCATGTCTTGTGGTGTATGCATAGGTGTCTGAGCTGAATGTTATTTGATTATGTAGACAATCTGGAATTTTCGTCACAGTAATATTTCTCATCAAAACAAGAAGAGAAGCAGTTCATCTCTCGTAAAGCCTCAACCAGGAAAGACTGACATGTTATTGATGTTATTTATTTACAGTGCATTCGGAAAGTATTCAGAACCAGTGACTTTTTCCACATTTTGTTTCGTCACAGACTTATTCTAAAATCAATTAAATAGTATTTTTTCCCTCATCAATGTACACACAATACCCCATAATGACAAAGAAAAACAGGTTTTTAGATATGTTTGCGAATGTATTAAAATAAAAAACGAAAATATCACAATTACATAATTATTCAGACCCTTAACTCAGTACTTTGTTGAAGCAGCTTTGGCAGTGTTTACAGCCTCGAGTCTTCTTGGGTATGACGCTACAAGCTTGGCACACCTGAATTTGGGGAGTTTGTCCCATTTTTCTCTGAAGATCCTCTCACTCAAGGACATTTAGAGACTTGTCCCGAAGCCACTCATGCAATGTCTTGGCTGTGTGCTTAGGGTTGTTGTCCTGTTGTTATCAAGGATCTCACTGTACTTTGCTCCGTTTATCTTTCCCTTGATCCTGACTAGTCTCCCAGTTCCTGCCACTGAAAAACATCCCCACAGCATGATGATGCTACCACCATGCTTCACCGTAGGGACGGGGTCAGGTTTCCTCCAGAAGTGACGGTTGGCATTCAGGCCGAAGAGTACAGAGTGATCATCTGGTTCTTGGTCACCTCCCTGACAAAAGCCCTTCTCCCCCGATTGCTCAGTTTGGCCGGGCGGCCAGCTCTAGGAAGAGTCTTGGTGGTTCCAAACTTCTTCCATTTAAGAATGATTGAGGCCACTGTGTTCTTGGGGACCTTCGATCATCCAGAAATGTTTTGGTACCCTTCCCCAGATCTGTGTCTCGACACAATCCTGTCTCTGAGCTCTACGGACAATTCCTTCAACCTCATGGCTTGGTTTTTGCTCTGACATGCTCTGTCAACTGTGGGACCTTATATAGACAGGTGTGTGCCTTTCTAAATCATGTCCAATCAATTGGATTTACCACAGGTGGACTCCAGTCAAGTTGTAGAAACATCTCAAGGATGATCAATAGAAAAGGATGCACCTGAGCTCAATTTCGAGTCTCATAGCAAAGGGTCTGAGTACATTAAAAGTCATTAAAACTCATTTTTCAACCACTCCACAAATTTCTTGTTAACAAACTATAGTTTTGGCAAGTCGGTTAGGACATCTACTTTGTACATGACACAAGTAATTTTTCCAACAGTTGTTTACAGAAAGATTATTTCACTTATAATTCACTGTATCACAATTCCAGTGGTCAGAAGTTTACATACACTAAGTTAACTGTGCCTTTAAACAGCTTGGAAAATTCCAGAAAATGATGTCATGGCTTTAGAATCTTCTGATAGGCTAATTGACGTCATTTGAGTCAATTGGAGGTGTACCTGTGGATGTATTTCAAGGCCTACCTTCAAACTCAGTGCCTCTTTGCTTGACATCATGGGAAAATCAAAAGAAATCGGCCAAGACCTCAGAAAAACAATCGTAGACATCCACAAGTCTGGTTCATTCTTGGGAGCAATGTCCAAACGCCTGAAGGTACCACGTTCATCTGTACAAACAATAGTATGCAAGTATAAACACCATGGGACCACGCAGCCGTCATACCGCTCAGGAAGGAGACGCGTTCTGTCTCCTAGAGATGAACGTACTTTGGTGCGAAAAGTGCAAATCAATCCCAGAACAACAGCAAAGGAGCTTGTGAAGATGCTGGAGGAAACAGGTACAAAAGTATCTATATCCACAGAAAAACAAGTCCTATATCGACATAACCTGAAAGGCCGCTCAGCAAGGAAGAAGCCATTGCTCCAAAACCGCCATTAAAAAAGCCAGACTACAGTTTGCAACTGCACATGGGGACAAAGATCATACTTTTTGGAGAAATGTCCTCTGGTTTGATGAAACAAAAATAGAACTGTTTGGCCATAATGACCATCTTTATGTTTGGAGGAAAAAGTGGGAGTCTTGCATGAAGCACGGAGTGGCAGCATCATGTTGTGGCGGTGCTTTGCTGCAGGAGGGACTGGTGCACTTCACAAAATAAATGGCATCATGAGGAGGGAAAAAGATGTGGATATATTGAAGCAACATCTCAAGACATCAGTCAGGAAGTTAAAGCTTGGTTGCAAATGGATCATCCAAATGGACAATGACCCCAAGCATACTTCCAAAGTTGTGGCAAAATGGACAACATAGTCAAGGTATTGGAGTGGCCATCACAAAGCCCTGACCTCAATCCTATAGAGAATTTGTGGGCAGAACTGAAAAAGCGTGTGTGAGCAAGGAGGCCTACAAACCTGATTCAGTTACACTAGCTCTGTCAGGAGGAATGGGCCAAAATTCACCCAACTTATTGTGGGAAGCTTGTGGAAGGCTACCCGAAAAGTTTGACCCAACAATTTAAAGGCAATGTTACCAAATACTAATTGGGTGTATGTAAACTTCTGACCCCACTGGGAATGTGATGAAAGAAATAAAAGCTGAGAAATAAATAATCCTCTCCACTATTATTCTGACATTTCACATTCTTAAAGTAAAATGGTGATCCTAACTGACCTAAGACAGGGAATTTCTACTAGGATTAAATGTCAGGAATTGTGAAAAACTGAGTTGAAATGTATTTGGCTAAGGTGTATGTAAACTTCCGACTTCAACTGTATATATATTTATGTATATTTTATATACATTCACAAATATTTCTAAAAACCTTTTTTCACATTCTCATTATGGGGTATTGTGTGTAGATTAATAAGGATTTGTTTTTATTTAATCATAAAAAAAAAGGCCGTAACATAATGTGGAAAAGGGGAAGGGGTCTGAATATTTTCAGAATGCACTGTATGTGCAGTTAAGGGCAAAAGGTCCTGCTCTGTTTTGAGCCAGTTGCTGCTTTGTTAGATCTTTCTTTGCTGCACTTGACCAATTACACACTTTCTTCTCTCTCTCTCTCTCTCTCTCTCTCTCTCTCTCTCTCTCTCTCTCTCTCTCTCTCTCTCTCTCTCTCTCTCTCTATATATGCACACACACACACACACATATAAACACAGCCCCCTCTGGATCAGAACAAGGTGTCCGTGGTGAATTTAGGCCCTCTCCATTTTGGCAACCGCTTCTCCATCTTGTCCTTTCTCCTCTTCTTGCTACAAACAAGAACATTATTGAAAACAACAAATACAGTATTTTTGTCTAATCAACTCCACCCTCTAAACACGCTGTGCCCAATTTGCCTCGAGACCCTCTTTTCCACCCGGCACGGAGAGAGGAAAATTGATGCGATTATTCAAAGCGTCACTTTGTTTTTCAACATTCTATAATTTCCTCTTTTGAGCTCCCTTGGAAGAAGCCAGAGAATCCAGGGAGTGAGGAGTGTTAGTGAGTGTTATTGGCAAGAAGCATATTTTGTCCTCCACATGTTGTTTTACCTTTTAGAAATGAAATTGCTTTATGTGTCTAGTCCCCCCATTGAAGGTGTCATAAGTATTTGGACACATTTTGTAAGTAGTCAAAAGTTTAGTATTTGGTCCCATATTCCTAGCACGCAATAACTACATCAAGGTTGTGACTACGGATAATCATGAATGAATTGTGATGAAAAAAGATCATACCCGCAAGACATGCTAACCTCTCACCATTACCAATAAAAGTGGAGGTTAGCATTTTTGGGGGGGTATGATATTTATGCTGCTGTAACTTTCTCACTCATCATTATTCACAAATTCATGTTTATCCGTTGTCATGTCACACACCGATACGTTACATGCAAAAACACATTTAAATTGCGACTGAGCACACCAATTCCTCCTGTGTTTTCTCTGTTGCTCATTAAGAAAAACAAGATTTCAGTCTTTGGGTTGTGGCCCAATGTGGCAGCTACTGATGTTTGTTCCCCATGAGTCACCATATGAACAAAGCCAGTATCACTTCCTCAAAATAGTCAGAATAAATCTAAGATAACGCAAGAAATCTGTAATACATTTTGACGTTTTTGCAGAGGTTTTAGTCACTGAATTTTACATCTAGCTAAGGTGTTTCTTGCAATATTTTTCAAGTGTTGTGTTATGTAAACAAAGTCTGATCCACTGCACTGATGGGCAATCTGTCTCACTGTTTGCAATCACCACCGCTGTGTATCTAGTGTTAGCGGGCAAGTGATCATTCTCTAATTCAAAACTCTGTTTTGGACGGGATTGACTTCATGACACTTTGTAGTAAATTCTGACACTACGATAAATGTTTTTGACTAATACCAAAGCCACATTGGCCAGTTTCTATCAGATAAGTTCTTTATTGCCTTCAGTTTCGCTTTAAGGTCACACAAACATACACTCCCCAGCTAGCATATTTGGTTATTTTTGAAGTTGTGGGAACGAAGCCGTACATTTCCTGACCGGTAAAAGGAAGTGTTTTTTAAACGTTCTGAGAACAGAAATTAACCCTTGCCTGTTCTGGAAATGTTTATTTTTAAGTTGCAAGGATGTTCTGAGAACATTTTATTATGGTTCCTTGAACGTTTTCCTGGGAGGTTTTATTAACGCTCTTAGAATGGAAATTATAGATAATTTGGAGGTATTTCAATTACTTCCTTAAAAAACTTCCACTGAATGTTTCAATCCGACTTTTAATAACACTGCTAGCTTGTTTTGTGTTAATGTTTTTTAAACAGATAGGACACATAGAAATGTATTTTCTTAGGCATTAATCATGCATTTCTTTTTTATTGTGACACAGCATGAGTAAGATTCAAACCTATAATCTTCTGTTCTCTACCCATGGAATTAGTCCACTGCACCACCAGCATGAAGCTAGCATGCCATGTTTTTTAACAAATACAAAGCTATTCAAACAGACCCCATTTTAAAGGAAACAATCCCTCAGGTGTGGCCAATTACTGAGTGCGGTCAACACACTTGAATACACTTAACAAGGTAGTGTATAGAGAGAGTTTTGTTCTTGCTAAGAACGGAATGTATATGTTTTTAAATAACATTCTTAGAACTTTTTCTGAACATTACTAAAGTTTTACTGTGTTTTTTATGGGAAAAAATGCACGTTCTGAGAACGGAATGTTTTGTTTTTAAATAACATTCTTAAAACGTTCTGTGAATGTTCTAAAGTTTTCTTCTGGTTTTTATGCAAAGTTTTCCAAACGTTATCAAATCAATTTGAGAACGTGACTAAATAAAACCACGAGGAAACCTGTAGAAAACGTTATGCTGAAGTACTGATATTCTCTCAGAAGAACGTTGTTTTTAATGTTAATGTTCTTGAACCAACTTGAAAACATGACTTTAAATACAACCTTGAGGAAACCTGTAGGAAACGTTATGCTGAAGTACTGAAATTAGAAAAGTTCGTGGTCATACGCATATCCTTAAAAACATAGGTGCTGAGCTAACAAAGAATACTAGTAAAGACCAAGAACACTATTGAAGCTCCCAATTCACCGCTTTATTGACAATGTTTAGATCCGAAACTGATCTTTGTCATGTCAAACAAACTGAGTGCTCACTTCCCAAAATAAACACGTTTCACCTTACATGACCATTACACACTTGACGCATGATTGGCGTGGAAAAAATGATATTCACTTTTGTGCACAATCAATCTTAATTTAATCCCAGAGGTACATATGGTCATAAAGGGTTATATACATACACATTGGTTCAAGTTAAAACCTAGGCAACAGTAAAAAAACACACCCATATGACCATTATAAGCAGGAGGTGCGGAGACCGTAGCTATAATTCCAATGACCTATTTCAAAAACAACTTGCGTATTTCTGATAATGTGATATGAATGAGATGGGCACATGTAGTAGTTACAGAACCCAATATACACTACCGTTCAAAAAATGTGGGGTCACTTAGAAAGAAAATTACATTTAAAAAATAAATAAATACAGTGTAGACATTGTTAATGTTGTAAATGACTATTGTATCTGGAAACAGCTGATTTTTTATGGAATATCTACATAGGTGTACAGAGGCCCATTATCAGCAACCATCACTCCTGTGTTCCAATGGCACGTTGTGTTAGCTAATCCAAGTTTAACATTTTAAAAGGATCATTGATCATTAGAAAACCCTTTTGCAATTATGTTAGCACAGCTGAAAACTGTTGTCCTGGTTAAAGAAGCAATAAAACTGGCCTTGTTTAGACTAGTTGATTATCTGGAGCATCAGCATTTGTGGGTTCGACTACAGGCTCAAAATGGCAAGAAACAAATAACTTTCTCTGAAACTCGTAAGTCTATTCTTGTTCTGAGAAATGAAGGCTATTCCATGTGATAAATTGCCAAGAAACTGACGATGTTGTACAATGCTGTGTACTAATCCCTTCACAGAACAGAGCAAACTGTCTCTATCCAGAATAGAAAGAGGAGTGGGAGGCCCCGGTGCACAACTGAGCAAGAGGACAAGTACATTAGAGTGTCTAGTTTGAGAAACAGACGCCTCACAAGTCCTCAACTGGCAGCTTCATTAAATAGTATCCGCAAAACACCAGTCTCAACGTCAACAATGAAGAGGTGACTCCGGGATGCTGGCCTTCTAGGCAGAGTTGCAAACAAAAAGCCATATCTCAGACTGGCCAATGAAAGATAAGATTAAGATGGGCAATTGAACATAGACACTGGACAGAGGAACTCTGCCTAGAAGGTACGTCTGAAGACTACCCGGGGAGGTTCTTTAAACGTCTTTTCCAGTTGTGGATCAGTGCTCAAGAGGTGGTAGTTTTTTTTGATGATGTGGTTGAACTGTTCACCAAGTGGGGAGTGCTGAAGGAAGCATTGAACACGTTGGTCAGGAGGACGGGGTGGTTTGGGCGTGAGGCTGTCATCCTGGGTCATATTTTTATAACGTTCCCTTGCGCCATGTAGCCATTTCTGAAACACTCATCCAGACAGTCGGCTTGTTTGTCATAGTCATTCTGTGTACTACAGATCCTGCGTACGCGACTGCGCTGGCTGATGGGGAGGCTCTTTTTTAGGGGTGTAGGGTGGAACCTATCTCCGCGTAACAAGGAATTCCTGTCCGTCGGCTTCCTGTATAGGTCCGTGCTAAAGCCACCCCCCTCCCTCTTCATCAAAATGTCCAGAAAACGTGTTGCATGCACATTAAAGATGAGAGTGAATTTCAAATGTTCACTGCTTGTATTGATGAAGGAGTGGAATCGATGAAGTTCCTCTGCTGTGCCCTGGAATAGGAGGAATACGTCATCAATGAAACGTTTCCAGAGCTTGATATGGCACGAGAATTGATTGTTAGGGCTGAAAATCACATTCTTAAACAACAACCCCACATACAGATTGGCATAATTCAGTGCCATTTTACTACCCATAGCAGTTCCCTTCTGTTGAATGAAAATGTCATTTTCCAACATGAAAACGTTTTTAGACAGACAGATGTTCAACAATACAGTTAGTGCTAGGGAGTGTGCCAGTGGGTTGTTGACTAAGACATTGTGCCATGGCTTCTAAGCCTATGAAATTCCCACAGAACAATGTTTTACTTAACATTCTCGGAACTATTTGAGAAGATTCCCAATATCAAACCAGTTGGAGAACGTTCCTTGAACGTTACCCGCATTTTTATGAAATGTAACCATGTTTGAACTTTTAGGAAACGTTCTGTTAAGGTAATGAAAAACCAAGAAAATCATGTTTTTTTTGTCAAGTTCCTTAATTGCACCAGTGGAAATATGGATAGGGCAAATTTGGCATGATTGCAATTGAAAGAGAACACTTTGGAGATTATGGGGAAATTATCAGGCAAAAGGTGAGGACACAACAGTTCACCTGACACAAGACTGAATCCAAAGATTACACTGTTGATTTTATGTGCATTTTACACATACTGTACTTTTCACTGCATTTGTCAATAATGAAACGTGAAAATACTCTAGATACATTCAGTAACATAATATGAATATTCATTGGCATTTTGGAGTTGGTGCAAGAGAAGAAAAATCTATTACAAGGGTTTGAGTGAAAAGTCTAACTGGTGTCTTTAAGTGGCCACACATCTTTCCAAAGTGTGCAGAGTTCCTAAGTAATTTTAATGCACTTTTATGACTACAGGTAAAGCCTTCAACTACAAGGAGCTTTTTTTAAAGCTATCCTAGCTTTGCCATTGAGGAACTGAAGCAAGCACACTTGTCGTTTTTTGTTTGGAGCACAGCCCTGCGTCCCCACCATCACACAACTACTGTTGTTGTTTCAGCAATCCAAACATTTTCCAATATAAATCAAAATATGGGTCAGGTGGGCATCATTTGAAGCATATTGTATTGCGAACATGACTAGCTAAGTTATAAAATACGATCTTAGGCTTTCAAACTGCACTTCAGACATTCAGATTGTAATTTTGTTGTGCGTAGAATGGAGTCATTCCAAAGTGCGTGTTCTGCGGCTAATTTTATTCACAATACGACAAAATTGACTATATTGTAAAAATGAATGAAAAAAAAATAGCTTTTTGGTCTTAATTTAAAGTTAGGGTTAGGCATTAGGGTTAGCTGTGTGGTTAAGGTTAGATTTAAGGTTAGGGTTAGGTTTAAAATCAGATTTTATTGGCCTCCTGAGTGGCGCAGCAGTCTAAGGCACTGCATCGCAGTGCTAGCTGCGTTACTGCAGATCCTGGTTTGATACCGGGCTGTGTCCCAGGCGACGCACAATTGGCCCAGTGTCGTCTGGGTTAGGGGAGGGTTTGGCCGGCCGGGATGTCCTTGTCCCATGGCGCCCTAGCAACTCCTGTGGCGGGCCGGGTGCATGCACGCTGACACGGTTGCCAGGTGTTCGATGTTTCCTCTGACACATTGGTGTGGCTGGATTCTGGGTTAAGAGTGCATTGTGTCAAGAAACAGTGTGGCTTCGTGGGGTTGTGTTTCAGAGGACGCACAGCTCTCGACCTTTGCCTCTCCGGAGTCCGTACGGGAGTTGCAGCGATGGGACAAGACTGTAACTACCAATTATGGAGAAAAAGGGGGTAAAAAACAAACAAAAAAGATTTTATGACTTTGAGGCTGTGCCAGCTAGTGAGCATTCTGCAGAGCTGCCTCCAGAACAAGATTCATGACGAAAAACGCTAACCTGCGGCAAACACAGGCTCATTATGTTCAGGACAACCCAGGATATAACGCAGGTCATCCTTGTAGCTGTGGATCAAACATAGCGATCAGAAGCATTGATACTGTAAATTAGATGAGTTTTCAAATATGGAAATGTGAAGTGCACATTTGGAGTCAGGGCTGTGTGGTTTGCTTGGATTTATTATTATAACCCTCAACATCTCATCTTTCAGAACACATCAACTCCTCTTGATTTACAGCATCTCCCTCACTCAGACAACAACAAATGTGCAAAAGTTGCCCAATTAGTGGGAGCGATGGGGCAACTTCTTGACGCAGGCGGCGCTCAAGTTTATAGCAGCTGTCAGTCAAAACCCAGACAGAGCTGTGAAGCGGAGAATCTGAGCTCTGACGTCATGTATAGCATGTGACTGTACAGCCACTGAGTTCCAATTTAGGTGCTTATCAATGACAGAATCTGCCATTTTCAATCCGGATACGGGATGACAGGGACTGTGAGTGGAAAGAGAAAAGGGGATACCTAGTCAGATGCACAACTGAATGCATTCAACCCCTGAGATTCAGAGAGGTGCTGGGGCTGCCTTAATCAACTTCCCGGGGAGCAGTTCTACAGCAGTTCTACAGCTGACCCATCGAGAGCATCCTGACCGGTTGCACCACCATTTGTTTTGTACACTGCTGCTACTCGCTCTTTATTATCTACGCATAGTCACTTCACAGCTACCTACATGTACAAATTACCTTGACTAACCTGTACCCCCGCACATTGACTCGGTACCGGTACCCCCTGTATATAGCCTCGTTATTGTTATTTTATTGTGTTACTTTTTTGAAATGCTTACTTTTTTTGAAATGCTAACTTTTTTATTTTATTTTTACTTTAGTTTATTTGGTAAATATTTTCTTAACTCTTCTTGAAATTCATTGTTGGTTAAGGGCTAATTAAGGGCTTGCAAGTAATCATTTCACAGTAAGGTCTACACTTTGTATTTGGCGCATGTGACAAATAAAGTTTGATTTGATGTTCTTGAGAGTTAACTGCCTTACTCAAGAGCAGAACAGCAGATTTTTCCACCTTGCCAACTCGGGAATTAGAATCAGCGACCGTTCGATTAATGGTCCAATGCTCCTAACCTGCCGCCCAAAGGGCTACATGTGCTGAGGATGTTCCAAAGCCAAGCAACTATCCTGCACCTTTCCCAGAAAGTTGTGGGAAGGTTGTATGCCAAAAAACTATAGGACAACCATGCTGTCACCAAGCTCTAAGAAAAATATGGTTCTCAGAACGTTATGTGCTAGCTGGGACTCTCTCTCACTCTGTCTCACAACATACACACACGTTCTTGCCAATACACCCCCCGCTGGATCAGAACGAGGTGTCCGTGGTGAATTTAGGCCACCTCCATTTTGGCAACCACTTCTCCATCTTCTCCATTCTCCACCTCCTCCTTCTCGCTACAAACATTATTGAAAACGACAAACATTTTTGTCCAAACAACCCTCTACACGCACTGTGCCCAAATTGCCTGGAGAAACTCTTTTCCACACGGCACGGAGAGAAGAAAATTAATGTGATTATTCGAAGCATCACTTTGTTTTTCATTATTCTTTCATTTCCTCTTTTGAGCTCCTTGGAAGAAGCCAGAGAAGCCAGGGAGTGAGGAGTGTTAGTGAGTATTATTGGCGAGAAGCATATGTTGCCTTCCCCATGTATAGGGCAAGGGAATGAGATCTGTGTCTGCTATATCGCCAGGCTGCCTGATTGTCCTCACACCCCTATGGGACCCCTCTATATGAGATTCACATGCCCTCAGTGAATCCAACTTGGCCTTGTATGCGGTACAAATCACATTATTGTGGAAGCACCTCCTCTAAGAGTATGAATTAGGCTGTTTGAGAAGGTTTGAATCTTACAAAACCTGCCTACACATAGTTCATTAACAACACAGCTACTGTAGTAGGTCAAAGCTGTGTGCTGGAAAACCTTGGTATAGCATGGGTGGAGTAGGCATTGTGGTGCTCATGTGAATTTCCTTTCTTTTTTGGCTTCAGACCAATGCCTACTTTTCACTTAAAACATAGCGTTTGGTTTTTAGTAGATTTAAGGACAGAAGTAGTTGTGTTGATATGATATTATCTCAGTAGTTGTGTTGATATGATATTATCTCAGTAGTTGTGTTGACATAATATTATCTCAGTAGTTGTGTTGATATGATATTGTCTCAGTAATTGTGTTGATATAATATTATCTCTGTAGTTGTGTTGATATGATATTATCTCAGTAGTTGTGTTGATATGATATTATATCAGTAGTTGTGTTGATATGATATTATCTCAGTAGTTGTGTTGATATAAAATTATCTCAGTAGTTGTGTTGATATGATATTATATCTGTAGTTGTGTTGATATGATATTATCTCAGTAGTTGTGTTGATATAATATTATCTCAGTAGTTGTGTTGATATGATATTATCTCAGTAGTTGTGTTGATATGATATTATATCTGTAGTTGTGTTGATATGATATTATCTCAGTAAATGTGTTGATATGATATTATCTCTGTAGTTGTGTTGATATGATATTATGTCAGTAGTTGTGTTGATATGATATTAT
>QNTS01004567.1:59130-68092 GCA_003317085.1 Hucho hucho
GTCAAGCCCCTATTTATGTAATGGCAACTCCTTCAACCAATCTTTTTACCTAATTCTTATTTACAATGACGGCCTAAGAACAGTGGGTTAACTGCCTTGTTCAGGGGCAGAACGACAGGTTTTTACCTTGTCAGCTCAGGGATTCGATCTAGCAACCTTTCAGTTACTAGTCCAACACTCTAACCACTAGGCTACCTGCCACCCTTATTAGAATAGTATATATGTATGTATATGCACTATAGTTAATGAAATATAAGACAATAGAAAAATACAGTATATCTCCTAGAAGTAGATCAAGAGACGTTTTCACTCCTAAGGCTGTGATGATACTGAAAGACTTGTGTTTCTCTGTCTCTCTCACTCCATGGGGGGTCGGGAGTGACAGCATAGAATGTGTAATCGTCTGATGTCTCTGAGTGCAAAAGAGAGGCATGTGGTCTGCATTCATAGTGACAGTTTTGTTTGCTCTATGAAGTACTGTTTGTAATGCATTCATATGTAATAGCGAACCCCATGTAAAATCACACAAATCAATCTTTCTATCTTGTTATGTAACGTACAGTACGTTTCAGAAACCACGGTGGTGTGTACAGTGAGAGACCATAAAGACACAAAACAGACTCTTTTTCCCATGAGGCAACTGACATGTATTATTCATATAACATAACGTGTATTATTGCCAGGACCTCTGTCTGACCTAAGTAGCTCCCTATGGAATGGCATCCATGAGCACACATGGCTTGGGTCTACTCTCTGGCTGGTCACCCTTGGAGACTGTAGCTAGTCAGCCGTAAACCACCAGGGAGTTGTGCTGTAGGGACACATCAGTTATACATCAGCCTATCAGCCCTCAGCAGTCCTGGGAGCTAGAGGTCAACCAGAGAGTCAGCCTATCAGCCCTCAGCAGTCTCGGGAGCTAGAGGTCAACCAGAGAGGAGGAGGGCATAAAGGGCGTTTTAGAGTCAGGACAACAGGGAGGCAGTGGTGACAGAATATGGAATCTAGTCAGAAAATACTGCCATAGAAAGGCAAATGCACATGAAAGCGCGCACACACACAGTCCACTATACATAAACCCGCGCACACACAGTCGACTATATATAAACCCACACACAGTCCACTATATATAAACCCACACACAGTCCACTATATATAAACCCACATACACACATGACAACACTCTATCTCTGACAGACATATACACACACACACTCCACAAGGAACAAGCTGCTTAAGTGCCCCCACTCTAAACCAGAGGCTTGTACTTGTACATCCCTGTCTGTCTGTCTGTCAGCGACACACACCGTGGCTGGATGTGTGTGTGTTCACCGCGTAGTGTCTGTACTGTGGCTGTCGGAGACACTTTCCCTTTAATGGGCTAATTGTACCAGAGTGAGCCCACACTGGAGAGGTGTCGGAGAACGTGTCTCGAATCTGTTCAAATATCTTTACTTGATGTAAGGGTTTCCTAGAGGTAGCTCCTGTGGGAGAGGGAGTAGAGAGAGAGACAGACAGACAGAGAGGGAGGGGTGAGATAGATAGAGCGAGAGGGAGAAATAGAGAGAGACGGAGGCAGAGAAAGAGAGAGAGAGACCGAGACCGAGACACAGAGAGAGAGAGAGAGAGAGAGAGAGAGAGAGAGAGAGAGAGAGAGAGAGACAGAGAGACAGAGACAGAGAGAGAAAGAGAGATAGACAGATAGATATTGAGAGAGAGAGGTAGAGAGAGAGACAGAGAGACAGAGACAGAGAGACATAGACAGAGAGACAGAGGCAGAGAGAGAGAGAGACAAAGACAAAGACCGAGAGACAGCGAGACAGAGACCGAGACCGAGACACAGAAAGAGAGAGAGAGACAGAGAGAGAGAGAGAGAGAGAGAGAGAGAGAGAGGGAGAGAGAGAGAGAGACAGAGACAGAGAGAGAAAGAGAGAGAGATAGATAGATATTGAGAGAGAGAGGTCGAGAGAGAGACATAGACAGAGACAGAGGCAGAGAGATAGAGAGAGAGAGAGAGAGAGGTAGAGAGAGAGAGACAGAGACAGAGAGAGAGAGGGGGACGTAAGAGGAGAGAAAGACAAAGAGGAGAGAGGAGGATGAAAGAGAGTAGACAGAGGGAGAAGATGGTTTTTGGGTTATCCATGCTCCTCTCCATAAAGCTGTGGAAGGAAAGTGAAGCACGTAATGTCATCTTCTAGGCTCTATCTACTGTCAGTAATGTAATTGGAGAAAACAACTTCTAGGGTTGGAATTTGAGCTGTTTATGTTGTTTTGTTGTTGTTGTTCTGTTGATTTCACTCACCTCTTTTAGGTTTAGTGTTCCTGTCTTCAAAATGTTCTGTTTATCTAAATCTGTAAGCAGTAAAACTGTCTCTTCAAAGGTTCACAAAATGACATTTTTATCTTTGTATTCGGAGCATGACTATGATTTTGCTGGTACTCATGAGCAAACCCAAACAGAATGTCCAGGGATTGTTTCTATTTTCTGCAGCGATTTCTGCTGAAAATCTAATATTATTCAATAACATTGGGAACATAAATGCTTAATTCTGTCTAGTAGATGACAATGAACCTACGGTTATCCTTCTACTAAAGGTCGGTTAAAAATAACCTTGACACAGACTCAACCTTTATGATCCTTTTGTTGTAAACATTTCCTCATGGAACAATATGATATATAAGTAAATTGAGTGTTATCAACAAAGAGCAAAGGCATATAAATGCAAATAATACATTGAATTCATCTATAAATTTAGCTCTAGAATCCTACCAAGCGTCTGTGTTCTTGTTTGGACTGAAAAAATGTAGAAAATAAAGAACAATGTTAAATGTAGAAAATGAAGTATTCTCAGGTTTGGTTCAATAGCAGCCTTACAGTGGATCTCAAGCTTTGAAGCTAAGCACTCTCTCTCCTGAAGCCGCACACACACACACAGCCCTGTCCCTGGCTGTTATTCTGGTCGCCAGATGTTTACTCCTGAGCTCCTCTGCTGTTATTCTGGTTGCCAGGTGTTTACTCCTGAGCTCCTCTGCTGTTATTCTGGTCGCCAGATGTTTACTCCTGAGCTCCTCTGCTGTTATTCTGGTCGCCAGATGTTTACTCCTGAGCTCCTCTGCTGTTATTCTGGTCGCCAGATGTTTACTCCTGAGCTCCTCTGCTGTTATTCTGGTTGCCAGGTGTTTACTCCTGAGCTCCTCTGCTGTTATTCTGGTTGCCAGGTGTTTACTCCTGAGGTCCTCTGCTGTTATTCTGGGCATTTTTAGCTAGATAGCGTTACTTCGCTCCTCAGACAGCTGCCATTCACTCACTGAGCTGTCTGGACCACTCACACAGGGGAGGGGCTATGGTTGAGAGGGTGGGAAACCTCTGGCTACACTTTGGGGGATTGAAATACATGCAAATGAAATGAAAATGTAAATTCAGCAACAAGTCAATTTTAGTCAACTTTTCTATCAGCTGGCAGTGTATTTTTAGAATCCTACGCGTTCTTTTTGATATTCCGGAACTGTGTGCGTGGATTCCGTGTGGGCCTGCTCATGAGTCATGGTCATTCAATCATCTCTTCATAAAACATGGGATGCACACGGCTAATTCTGTTACATATTTGCGTCGGAAGGCCTCTTTACAAACAAGTATAAAAGAAAAGCAAAAGAAAGCAGTATTTTTTCAAAATGGATATTATAAATCAAACAAGCTCATTGTTAATGCCTGCCGTCGGCTCTGTGATTAATACACCAACATTATCAAGCTGGCTAATGAGAAACTTGGAAAAACAAACAAACAAACAAATTAATAATTGAATAATCTCTCCACTTTTTGTGGAGTGTTTACCTTTTAAACCTTTGAGGCCCCAGAATTACTATTGAGACAAACATTGTTTCTTTGCAAGTTAAAGTTAGAACAAATGCCAAACACTGTGAATTATGTGTGTCTAACTCTTCACTCACCCCAGACATCAAGGTGTTCAGCTTACCGTTCTTTATACACCTAGGAGAGCGTCTGGGTTTAATTCAGTCACATTTATTTTGGAAAATAACTGTTTATGTGAGGTAATAGAAAGAGTGAAATTAGGTCATGTACACATACACACACACACACTAGCTCCTGTACCAGATCTGGGTTCAATTAGTGTTTATTATCTTTCAAAGACATTGGAGAATTTTGATTGAGCCTTGAGTGCCTGATAGATAGGCTTTTGTACTTTGGAGTTAATTTTGTGCTCCATTTGGTTCCATTGAGCCGGGCAAGCTATCAGTAGCAGCTGACATGATTGAAAGACTTCAAATACTGTTTGAACCCAGGTCTGTTCTATTCTGAACTATAAGCCCCTACAACACTTCCCCTAGACGGCCCACTCACTTAATCAGGTCCCACACCCATTGGGCTGGGGCTAAAGGGCAATGGTCACTTCCTGCTCAACAGGAAGTACAGGCATACTTGGCTAGACTGGGCCAACAGACCATGACTTTATACACATCTATTAATTATGAAAGGAGATGACAGACTTCATGGCATATGATACATTCACCTTTCACTAATGTCAGTCTACAGTTCATAGTTGTGGTTCCAAACTTCCATAATTGTAATAGTCCATGGAGAAGACAGATCTACATGTCTCTTACAACAATGGCCATTTTATAAATGTGATCAGTATAAGAATCTGAATTGTGTGACATAAAAAGCATCTATTGAATCCCTTTTTAAATGCAGGCTGTAACACAACAGCATGTGGAGTAAGTCAAGGGGTGTGACTACTTTCTGAAGCAGCTGAAGGATCAGTATAAGAATTTGAAGTGACTAAAAATGCACTTAAACTCCATTTTATGTACATCTGGATTGTAGTTTGGATTGAATAGGGACCTCCATGTCTCCGAACTCTGATCTGTTCTGTGTTGTTCTGGCCCACAATGTGGAGTACAGTGTATGTACATAACACAGGTGGCACCTTAACTTCTTTGGGAGCAGCGCACGAGGTGACCGTTTTGGAGAGCCTGGCGTGCCCAAAGTAAAATGCCTCCCATTCAGGCCCAGAAAATAGGATATGCACATATTTAGTACCATTGGATAGGAAACACTCTGAATTTTCTAAAAGTGTTAACATTTTGTCTGTGAGTATAACAGAACGGATATGGCAGGCGAAAACCCGAGGAATATCTGTCCTGGAAAAAGTGATTTTGACACATTTAGAACCCCTCCCTTATGAAAATGCCCATATAAGGGCATATGAATGCAGTACCTATCACTTCCTCTGGATGTCAACAGTCTCGAGAAAGTGTTCTGATTCTTTTTAGATGCTTTTAGAGCAGAGAAGAAGACGAATAAGGAAGTGGCCACACAGAATGTCAATAGAGGAAAAGGCGCTGTCACGACTTCCGCCGAGGGTGCCTCTTCTGCCTGTTTGGGCGGCGTTCGGGGGTCGTCGTCACCGGCCTACTAGCTGCTACCGATTCCTTTTCCCTCATTGTCTTTTGTATTGGTTTCACCTGTGTCTTGTTTAGTTGGTAGGCTAGGGCTATTTAAGTTGGTGAGGCCCGCCTCCTTTTGTGCGGGTTTGTTTTCTGTTTGTTGGCAGACGTTCGTTGGAGTTCATTTCGCTGTTGTTTAGTTGTTTGTTTAAGTGCGCCCGTTTAGTGCGGTTTGTGTTTGTTCCCATTTTTTTCGCACTTTATTAAATCGGGTCTGCATTTAAACCTCTGCTCTCTGCGCCTGACTCCACACCTTACACTCCAGCCTTGTGACAGGCGCGTTCACGGCTGGCGCGCTCTTAGGTTTTTTCCTTTCTTATCGCCCAGTTTATATTCCGGTTGAAATATTATACTATTTATACATAAAAGTGTTCCTAAGGATACATTTAAAATTATGTTTGATTGTTCTTGGACAAGTTTATAGGTATAAGTTGAACGAGTTCTCTTCACGTTTCAATGGACGATTGGAGGCTCTAGTTTTTCATTATAACGCGCCAACCAAACGGAGATTTATGGATATAATACATTACTTTTTCTAACAAAAGAACCATGGATTGTCTTCGTTGGACACTTGGGAAGCCCTCAGCAGAAGTTCTTCAAAAGGTAATTGATTTGTTTTTGCTGTGAAATGTGTTTTCTGTGAACCGTGAAGGCTTATGAATTCATGGTAATGGGAAAAATATGTGGGGTGCTATCCTCAAACAATCAAATGTGGTGCTTTCGCCGTAAAGCCTTTTTGAAATCTGACAGCGCTGTGATATTGCCAAGAAGCAGAGCTTTTGATGACTATGAAACACTTGTACAGTGGGGAAAAAAAGTATTTAGTCAGCCACCAATTGTGCAAGTTCTCTCACTTAAAAAGATGAGAGAGGCCTGTAATTTTCATCATAGGTACACTTCAACTATGACAGACAAAATGAGGAAAAGAAATCCAGAAAATCACATTGTAGGATTTTTAATGAATTTATTTGCAAATTATGGTGGAAAATAAGTATTTGGTCANCAACTCGTCGTGTTTGGAGGACAAAGAACACCATACCTACTGTGAAGCATGGGGGTGGAAACATCATGCTTTGGGGCTGTTTTTCTGCAAAGGGACCAGGACGACTGATCTGTGTAAAGGAAAGAATGAATGGGGCCATGTATCGTGAGATTTTGAGTGAAAACCTCCTTCCATCAGCAAGTGCATTGAAGATGAAACGTGGCTGGGTCTTTCAGCATGACAATAATCCCAAACACACCGCCCGGGCAACGAAGGAGTGGCTTCGTAAGAAGCATTTCAAGGTCCTGGAGTGGCCTAGCCAGTCTCCAGATCTCAACCCCATAGAAAATCTTTAGAGGGAGTTGAAAGTCCGTGTTGCCCAGCGACAGCCCCAAAACATCACTGCTCTAGAGGAGATCTGCATGGAGGAATGGGCCAAAATACCAGCAACAGTGTGTGAAAACCTTGTGAAGACTTACAGAAAACGTTTGACCTCTGTCATTGCCAACAAAGGGTATATAACAAAGTATTGAGATAAACTTTTGTTATTGACCAAATACTTATTTTCCACCATAATTTGCAAATAAATTCATTAAAAATCCTACAATGTGATTTTCTGGATTTCTTTTCCTCATTTTGTCTGTCATAGTTGAAGTGTACCTATGATGAAAATTACAGGCCTCTCTCATCTTTTTAAGTGAGAGAACTTGCACAATTGGTGGCTGACTAAATACTTTTTTTCCCCACTGTATATTGATGTATGTTTAATAATTCAACTTTTGGATTTTGAATTTGGCGCCTGGCATTTCACCTGGTAGTGTCGCTAGCGCCCCACCGCTCCCTAAGAAGTTAATTGGGGAGGACAGGCTCATAGTAATGGCTGGAATGGAATGGAATGAATGGAATGGTATTGACATGGTTTCCTTGTGTACGATACCGTTTCATTCACTCCAGACATTATTATGAGCCGTCCTCCCTTCACCAGCCTCCTGAAGTACGTAGCACTGTCTTGATATGTTTGGTGGCGACATTCCACTTTAATTCTCATTCTGACCTGGATGATGAAACTGCAGCTCCTGTGTTCTGACAGCCTGTCTCTTCCCATCAAGCCACAGTGATGGAGTTTGTCAGACGGCGAGTGCTGGGCATTTGTTCCTGACTCATACCGCCTTCCCTCCTGTCTCCTCTCCTCCTCAGCCCTCCTCCCCTTGACTCCCGTCCTGCCTGTCACTCACAGTCCTCCAAAAAAATAAAAAATAACGGAGAGGGACAAAACTGCCAACTCCCCGGGATATCAAAGAGAACACAACAGGCGGCCGAGAACCAGACACACACGCACACATGCAGACACAGTAATCAGTAACACATGCACACATCATACATTTGTGCAGGCAGTCAGAAACACACACACACCCTCCCCACCACACACACACACACACACAGCCCCCTCAACGCTCACACACACACTCCCTTCCCACCACACACCCATGCACACATACACAAATGTCAACTCATGACAGGAGCCATCTTCTAGTCTGTCATGTCTGTAGCCACTGTGTTTTTCTCCATTGTGATTGTGAGTGATGCATAATTGAAGCTATGTCTGTTCTCCTAATGGCCCATAAAAGTACCTTTCATCTCCCAGCAGCTCATTCTGCAGCTCAGATCCTCTCTATTTCAACAACAGTGTCGTACCATGAGAAAAGGTAAAACATCTAAAGTATTCAGACCCCATGAATTTTTCAACATTTTGTTACGTGACAGCCTTATTCTAAAATTGATTAAATAGATTAAAATCCTCCTCAATCTACACACAATACCCCATAATGACAATGTGGGGTAAGTATTCAAACCCTTTGCTATGAGACCTCAAAATTGAGCTCAGGTGCATCCTGTTTCCATTGATGCTCCTTGGGATGTTTCTACAACTTGATTGCAGTCCACCTGTGTGAATTATTTGGAAAGGCACACACCTGTCTATATTTAACCTCTAGGGGATCATTGCACGACTTGACCGTTTTGGAGAGCCTTGCGTGCCCAAAGTAAAATGCCTCCCATTCAGGCCCAGAAAATAGGATATGCACATATTTGGTACCATTGGATAGGAAACACTCAGAATTTTCCAAAACTGTTAACTAGACAGGGAGCGGTGGGTCGCTAGCGACCCACTCCCGACACCACCAGGTAAAATGTAAAGCGCCAAATTCAAAATCCCAAAGTTGAATTATTAAAAATCCACCAATATACAAGTGTTTCATACTCATCAAAAGCTCTGTTTCTTGGCAATATCACAGCATTGTCAGATTTCAAAAAGGCTTTACGGCGAAAGCACTACATTTGATTGTTTGAGGGTATCACCTCACATACTTTCTCATAGCCATGAATTCATTAGCCAGCGTGGCACACACATAACACATTTCACAGCGAAAACAAATCAATTACCTGTTGAAGAACTTCTGCTGAGGTCATCCTAAGTGTCCAACGAAGACAATCCATGGTTCTTTTGTTAGAAAAAGT
>QNTS01004567.1:69007-110751 GCA_003317085.1 Hucho hucho
TGGACACTTAGGAAGACCTCAGCAGAAGTTCTTCAACAGGTAATTGATTTGTTTTCGCTGTGAAATGTGTTATGTGTGTGCCAAGCTGGCTAATGAATTCATGGCTATGGGAAAAGTATGTGAGGTGCTACCCTCAAACAATCAAATGTTGTGCTTTCGCCGTAAAGCCTTTTTGAAATCTGACAACGCTGTGATATTGCCAAGAAACAGAGCTTTTGATGAGTATGGAACACTTGTATATTGGTGGATGTTTAATAATTCAACTTTTGGATTTTGAATTTGGCGCCTTGCATTTGACCTGGTAGTGTCGGGAGTGAGGCGCTAGCGCCCCAGTGATCCCTGAGAGGTAAAAAAAAAGATTATAATAATTATGTACATGTATATAAGGTCCCACAGTTGACAGTGCATGACAGAGCAAAAACCAAGCCATGAGGTTGAAGGAATTGTCCGTAGAGCCCCGAGACCGGATTGTGTCGAGGCACAGATCTGGAGAAGGGTATCAAAACATTTCTGCAGCATTGAAGGTCCCCAAGAACACAGTGGCCTCCATCATTCTTAAATGGAAGAAGTTCGGAACCACCAAGACTCTTCCTAGAGCTGGCCGCTCGGCCAAACTGAGCAATTGGGGGAGAAGGGCCTTGGTCAGAGAGGTGACCAAAAACTGATGGTCACTCTGACAGAGCTCCAGACTTCCTCTGTGGAGATGGGAGAACCTTCCAGGAGGACGACCATCTCTGCAGCACTCCACCAATCAGGCATTTATGGTAGAGTGGCTAGACGGAAGCCATTCCTCAGTAAAAAGCACATGACAACCTGCTTGGAGTTTGCCAAAAGCCACCTAAAGGACTCTCAGACCATGAGAAAGAAGATTCTCTGGTCTGATGAACCAAGATTGAACTCTTTGGCCTCAATGCGAAGAGGAAACCTGGCACCATCCCTACGGTGAAGCATGGTGGTGGCAGCATCATGCTGTGGGGATGTTTTTCAGCGGCAGGGACTGGGAGACTAGTCAGGATCGAGGGAAACATGAACGGAGCAAAGTATCGAGAGATTCTTGATGAAAACCTGCTCCAGAGTGCTCAGGACCTCAGACTGGAGCGAAAGGAAAGGGAAAGGGGGATACCTAGTCAGTTGTCCAACTGAATGTATTCAACTGAAATGTGTCTTCCGCATTTAACCCAACCCCTCTGAATCAGAGGACAACAATCCTAAGCAATGTTCAATTTCAGTTTCTTATTTTTAATACATTTGCAAACATTTCTCAAAACCAGTCTTTCTTTGTCATTATGCGGTATTGTGTGTAGATTGATGAGGGGATTTTAGAAAGAAAATCTATTTTTGAATAAATCTGTAACGTAACAAAAAGGAATACTTTCCGAGTGCACTGTAAATATAAACACACCATTTGAGATCTGTCTTTTATTGATAACAGAATGCTGGAACAGCTGTGAGACAGAAAGAAAGGAAGAAGGCTGAAAAACCTCAATCAAAACTAAATTAAACCTAAATACAACATTGGAGGTCAAGCTCTGGAGGAAAAGAGAACGCTCAAAAGCCTAAAACAAACTGAAATCAGACAAAATATAAAACTGGAAATCAGTCGATTTCGCTCCCCGGATTGTCCAGACTGTCTACAGAATGTCCCCTTAACTGACAGGCTAAGAGGTGTCTGAAAACGACAAGGGGGTGGGGGCGTGAGGGTCCCTGCCCAATCACAACCCCCCACTGGAGTGATTTACATGTAAAATTGACGCCAAGGCATATGCTTCTACATCTGCATTGCTTGCTGATTGGGGTTTTAGGCTGGGTTTCTGTATAAGCACTTTGTGACATCTGCTGATGTAAAAGGGCTTTATAAATACATTTGATTGATTGATATCCTTCCCTCTAGCGACCCTCTATCTCACCACCCTCTCTCCCTCACCTCTCTTTTTCCCAACACCTTAAAGCTTTGTGTGTCCAGTTTGTCTGCTTGTTTTAGGGACTGTCAAAGTGAGTGCTGTCAGAAGCTACCTTGAATCTCGTTCCTCAGTCTCTTGATATGTTTGCCCACATGCCTTAGGTGCCATTTTGTTCCTTGACATCTGTATTCTCCTTGTTCTTTGGTGACCCTGAAAGCTGCAGACTGTGTCCATCAGAGCCAGTGTAACAGTGTTCTATCTGTCTGAACTGTAGATAGTATAGACATATTTATGTGTTTGTGCATCCCAAATGGCACCCTATTCTATACATAGTGCACTACTTTTGACCAGAGCCTTATAGGCCCTTCCACAGTGCCCTGGTATCTATTGGCGTGGTACTCTGTGTACGTCTGTCATCCTATGGCATCACATGTCTATATGTGGACCTAAAACGTGGTCTTAGGTTGATAAAACCCAAAATGGTGTATTTACCCAGTAACATGGAAAATATACCTTTTCCCATAGTCAGATCCAGTTACAGGATAGTTGAACACCAAATACTGTGGAATCCTTTCACATGTAGACTGTTTTGTGTGTTTTAGCAGGCATTTGTTTGTTTACAAAAACACAAGTGATGAAAGAAAGTGAATCTGCTAAGTCTGATAATTGTATTGCAACTTCACAACATCCCCTCCCCCGATCTCTCAAAACCCATTGATTTCATCATCAGGGCATACTTCCTGTGGCAGTGACAACAGCAGGTATTCGTAGACTCCTTGCATGTGTCCCAACTGGCACCATATTCCCTATGTAGTGCACTCCCTCCATCCCCCTCCTTCCCCACTTCTCTCTCCTTTTCTCCTCCCTCCATACCCCTCCCCCCTCCTCAATCCCCTTCTCCCCCCTCTCCCTCTCCTCCCCTCCTCCTTATCAGGTCTGGAGAGGTGTGCATCACACCATTAGGCTAATTAGGAAATGAGTGAGACATCTCAAGTGTGGAAGGATGGAGGGAAGGAAGGGGGGAATAATTGTAGAGAGAATAGCAGAGAGGCATTATTGCTGCTAGACCACCACCTCCCTCCCTTAAAGGGAAATGTCCCCCTGGCTCTGCCACAGCATATAGTCATAAAGATATCAATTATAGAAACCACAACCAGGAACGAGTGCATTTTCATTTCAGTGGACGAATGGGGAACTTTGGACTTCCTGTGTATTCGGCTGCTCATAGTGAACCACAAAGTCATAGGAAATGCAGATACAACCCATTAGGTAGAAGAGGCGTGCCCACAAATGTGGATTGCATTGTTTATTTCGAATGACCAACACAAAGTAATCTCAGAACTTCTCTAGGGATCTTTTTTTTTATGTTTGTTTTTCACTACCGTTTGTGTGGTGTTCTATATCTGTTTGTGCTAATTACAAACAAGCGCGAAAATGAGTTATCTTTCATCGTTCTACCTACCAAGGGTTTACCCTGATGCTGCCAGTGGCTTGCGACTATCAAGATTTATGCTTACGGTTCCCAAAGATTATCAGAGGAATTTTCATGCTGAACTGATGTGGAATCCATTTAGACAACAGCTGAGAAGTGATGCGATACCATAGTTTATTTTCCTTCACAACAAAATGGAAGATTCTCGATAAGAGGTAATATAATGTTAGCTAGAATGCTAGCCTAGCTGGACTAAGTAAATTAGTTAGCTAGCATTACAGTCCTGTATTGAACTCTAAAAGCCATCAGCTAAATCATATAACTAGCTAGCCATCTTTTGGACACACACTGTTAATCACGTTTGCCTATGCCATGGTAGTCACTGCTAGACTAGTACCTTTAGCGGAGTAAACATGGTTGTTTGTTTGACTAACGTTAGCTAATGTAAGCCAGCCAACATTAGCAAATAAGAGTAGCTCAATCTGGTATCTATTCCACCCCTTGTCTGGAAAACACTCCGTTACTAAAAATAGAATTGTCTATATAGCTAACTCACTCTCTGTTTGTGTGTTGGAAGCAATGATGAATGTGTATAAATTGTCTATGGTTGGTAAGTTGGTTCTCTAGCTAACAGCAAGCTGACAATATTGAAATGTCCATGTTAGGTCTAATAGTGATCAATACAATTAGTGGGGTGGTTACATTTTGTATTGTTGTGTGTTTTCCCGTAGGTGGTACAGAATCTGATTCCACCAGCATGTGTTTCCAATCCCAAGCTCTGCACAAGGTGAACGTAAGTTGCCAAAAATATGTACAAGCTGATGGCTAAAATAGCTCAAGTTACAGTAAGCATGGCATAAACATGAATTGGGTAGTGTTTGTGTTATGGGGTTACAGGTGGTTAGATGTAGCCTGAGGACCACAGAGGACTGTCCAGACCATGTCATCAATTTAGTCGAACTCTTTTCTCGTACCTTTTCTCTTTGTAAAACTCAGGTTATCTGGAGTCCTTCCACAGTGCCCTGCAAAAGAAATACCCCAAAACGGCGGAATTTTGAGTACACAAGCATGAGAGGACACACCTTGAGGTTATGAAGCACAACAAGATTGTGGGACAAAAACGAGCAAGTGACACTGAAAGGTATAAAGTCATGACTACAACAGTAATGACATAACCACCTATTTCTTCTCTCTGCAGATTCTCAAAACACAATGCAAAGACACGTCTACAAAACAAAAACTTGCCAAGGGATACTATGACAAGAATGATCTGTCAATGTCAGTGGGCTGGGGGAGGTTTACAGACAGGTCTTTGAGATGAGGAAGGGGGTTTTGGTTGTACAGGATTGTGCTTAGAGACAGTAAATGTATTGTTGTGTATGAGCGATATAAAGGTGTGATTTTTCCTCAATCTCCCATACACAACAATTCATGCTGTGTAAGAACTGCCCTCCTAAGACTTTTGACACCTGCTGCAGCCCCGCAGATGTTGACTGATCTTTCCTTTCAAAAGCAGCTCCCAATGTCCCTCATTTGTCCCTAAACTATACACTAGTCTGTCTCTAAACACTAAGTTCCCAATCGGTTGATACCTTTGCCAACAAAGGTGTGTTGCCGTACATCCCTTCCACAAAAAGTGTAAAATGCTAAGACCATAACCATGTCTTTTCAGGAGATGTGCAGTACCAGCAAATCTTCTGCAAGAGGTCCAACAGTTGGTGGTTACGGCCTACGAGCCATACACCACTTCTGGCAGAGTCTTATCCATCCACTGCAAACAGGACCAGACCATTTGCTACAAGCACAACGTCTCATCTTCCACATCCCACTATGCACAACACCATTGCAAGTTTACCCGAAGCCAGATAAATGACTATGGCAGCATTTACACAAGAAGCCCAATTCTGATATTTTTTTCATTAATTGGTCTTTTGACCAATCACATCAGTTCTGAAAAAAAGACCAATTAGTAGAAAAAATATCAGAATTGGTCTGCCTGTGTAAACGCAACCAGTGTGGCTCAGCATAAGGCCATGTAGAATATGGATATTTTCTATCAATCTTCAAAAGTTGTCTGCATTTATGCATTCACAGAAGATATTTATATACGCTGTGTACACTATTTCATGTTAACTCAAAAAGTATTCAACAAGAATGGTATCTGGTAAAAGTAACATACAAAAATACAGTATGAACAGTGTATTACTGTTCAGTGTGTCTCACTTGTAGTAAAGTGCAGAGACCTGTAGCTACAGATTGTTACACCAGTTACAGGATAGGTACTGTTTAGTGTAGCACACAGAATTTTAGACCAGCCTTAGCTTCGCAATACTGTCTTCCTCCTAGATTTGTGGAAACAGGCGTCTCATAAAATGCTGGTGTCCAGTTGCAGGGGGTCCGTTTGTTGGATTACTTCATTGAGCCAAAATAAGTATTTATTTTAATAACAGTGCATTTTCTACATTCAAACTGACGCCCTGCAACAGGACACAGACATCTTATGAGACTTCTGAACCCACAGTCATGATGGAAATCATTGACTCTCATGTATGTCCCGTTGCATTTCATTACAGTGTAGCCTGTCCAGTCATAGATATGCGTTATATAGTGCCTTGCAAAAGTAGTTGGCGTTTTTCCTATTTTGTTGCATCACAACCTGTAATTTAAGTAGATTTTTATTTGGATTTCATGTAATGGACATACACAAAATAGTCCAAATTGGTGAAATGAAATGAAAATTATACAAACCCCCAAAAAATCAATTTTAATTCCAGGTTGTAAGGCAACAAAATAGGAAAAATGCCAAGGGGGTGAATACTTTCGCAAGCCACTGTAAGTTAATGATGAGGACATGGTGTAGAGCCTTGTTAGATGCTAAACAGAGAGAGGGAAGAGGAGCAATGGGAATGAGAGGAAGGAGAGAAAAGTGGAGACGTGAGGTAAGAAGAAAGAAGGGAAATGAGAGAGATGGAGGTATACATAAAAAGAGTGAAAAGAGAGAGAGAGAAAAGTGAGAGATCGCAACTACACACCTTGTGCAGAACAATAGTCTCTCTCGGAGTGACTCACTGACAGATGTTCTGTAGCCAGTGTACGTGTCTGTGTGCTCTGTAAAGTTCTTAATGAGAAACCAAGTAGAGTTGTTAGCACATTAAAGAAACACATTCCACCTCCTCCTTTACAATCACACACACACACACACGCTGCACACACAGGCGTGCACATGCACACACAGACACACAAATGCACACACACGCAAATACACAGGTATGCGCTGACACACACACACATAAACCCGCTGGCGTGCACATATACACATGCATACACGCACGCACACACACACACACACACACACACGCACACACATCTATAACACCTGATGAAAATGCCACTCTTGATCTACCCATCTGGTGGAAATAAATTAAGAAAAACATCCCGTCTGCTCTGGTCCTGATAAGGACACCTCCCTCCCTCTACAGGCAGCCTATTGCCTTGAGGCGTTTACCAGTCACAGACAGATTGGCACAGATAAAAACCTCTCATGTTCTCGAACACATCATACACACGCATGGCTCAGGTGGGGCAACTTTCATTCCTTTAGCTCTCTCTTTCTTGTTGGTGTTATACGTGCGTTTGTGTGTGTTTCTGTTCTTATTTGACAGTAAAATAAGGAATGTAATTCAAGCCGTGCCAAAGCAATTATCAACAGGCAGCAAAACAAGCCGCCCGATGTGATGTGCATAATTAAAAGAGGATCCTATGTGCAGACACCCCTGAAATTACTAGAGGAGGAATTCAGAATAACAATACAAACACAGTCTGGTAGGGTGTCCTGCCATTTGCCTGAAATCCTATTTAGGTCATATGACATTAATTTACAGTTTTTTACAATCACTTTGGCACTAATTTCAGAACCTTGTGGTCATTTTTCAAAACTCTAGACGCAAAACTCAAAACGGTCATCACATGTAACACAGGCTGTCCAATGTTCAAAACATTGCATTGTGCATTCACATCTTTAAAGAAACCTTGCACTTGCAGAATTGTTGGTTCAAACAACTCATTTATCATGAAATACCATAGGAACATTAATTTAGATCACCCACACACAAGATACCGACAGTTTCACTGTGTAGTTAATTGTACAATCATTAAATATTGTAGCACAAAATATGTGATACATGTTTCATTATGGTACTACACGTAAATACATCACTGTAAAGGACTAGTAGAGAGAATACTACAGACACAGTGGAATCATTGAACAAAATCTGAAATGTATTGATGAAATACAATAAAATCACCACATAGCTTTGAGTCAAAGCAAAAATAATTAGCTACAAAAAAGAAAAAACTACAGTGAAACGTTAACTGCAGTGTTCCTCGCCTGGCTTACTGTAAAAGGCAAACCAAAGGATTGATTACTGTACTTCTATATTTCCATCAACCCTGTCTTGTGGATTTGGCCACAGGTTCTCATCCACATCACAATGGATGTTTTCATTAGCCAAACATCTTGGGAAGAATCTTCAGGCCTGACACTGGTCTCCCGGGATGTCATTGCATGCGTCATCCATGGCCTGGAGAAGGGTGGCTTGTTCGTGAGGGCGCCTATCATATACCTTCCACCTCCATGTGGAGAAAAAAATCCTCAATCGGGTTAAGGAAATGAGAGTATGGGGGTAAGTACAGGGTGGTAAATTGTGGATGGGCCTGAAACCATGCTTGCACCATTTGAGCATGGTGGAACCTGACATTATCCCACACAATGACATAGGTCACGCCATCAGCTCTACAGACCTGATTTAGCTCATCAAGGAAGGTTAGAAGGAGAGCTGCATTATATGATCCAATACGAGGTCTGCGTCCCACCACACCATCTTCCGATATAGCCGCACACATGGTGATGTTGTCCAGGTACGTGGATGGTTGCCCACTGGCCAATGAAATTCCGACCTCTCCTCCTTGTCTTGGCCAGGTTGAAGCCTGCCTCCTCCAAAAATAAGAATTTATGATGGTTTTCATCAGCATCCAGCTCCATCACCCTGTAAAAATACATTTTGGAAAGATAATTACTGATTACAATGATGTAGAGTTTTTGGGGAATTTTTCACAACAGGCATCTTGAAACTGAACATACCTGAACATACTCAGTCCTCAGTTGCTTCACTCTGTCTGCATTTTTTTCAAAAGGCACACGGTATAGCTGTTTTAGAGACACCTGGTGCCTTTTCAGCATGCGTGCAATAGTCGGCAAACTTGTGGCTTCCACATTGTTGAACATGTCGTCATTGTCCAAGATGTGCTGCCGAATTTCTGTAAGGCGAATATCATTTCTGGCCCGAACCAAATTGACCACAGCCTGCTCTTGTTGGTCAGTCAGAATTTTGCCTCTGCCTCCCTTATTTGGCCTAGTCTCAATTCTGCAGGGAAAATTACAGTAAGAACACATTTAGTCACATCACCACATCACCATCACCTGCACATCACATTTAGTCACATCACCACATTGGCATGCAGTATACAGTCATTTGACAATTGAGAGTAGCCGAATGTTTAGTGCATGCTGAAGACTTACCGGTTCTCATTGCGGAAAGTTCTGATGATTGAAGCCACATTGATCTTCTGAGATTTGGTTGAATCATTGTAGCTGCCTCAGTCATTGTCATGCCATGATTTACGACATGGTCTACAACTATTGCTCGGATTTCATTGGATACTCTTTGCTGTTGCTGCTGCCATCTTGGTCCGTGGCCTTGTCCTCTACCACGTTCTCCCACACCTCTCAGAAGGGGTGCTTGTCCCCTGCCATTCATTTGACCACCACGTCTTCCTCATCTTCCTCCTCCCACCGCTTGACCTCTATTGTGACCTGGATCACCTGCCGGCTCCATGTTATCACTATGTTGTTGTAGGTGGATACCACTCATTTCACTATATACTCGTACCACAATGTGAAATCAATCATCAGTAACAAGTTGGCAGTATTGGAAAAGCAATTACAAGGGCCTGCATTCATACACTCACCGGCCACTTTATTAGGTACACTTGCTTGACAACGCATATAGCCTGCTCCTTCGAACAGCGAATTATGTGGCTGCCTGCAACTCAATATATAGAGTATATAGAGTAGAGAGCTTTAGTTGTTGTTCGACCAAACATTAGAACAGGCAAGATGAGCAATCTAAGCAACTTTGACCGTGGTATGATTGTTGGTGCCAGACATGGTGGTTACAGCATCTCAGAAACAGCTGCCCTCCTGGGATTTTTACGCACTACAGTCTTTAGAGTACAGAGAATGGTGCGATAAACAAAACACAATCAGTGAATGGCAGTTCTGTGGGCAAAAACACCTTGTTAATGAGAGAGGTCAGAGGAGAATGTCCAGACTTATTCAAGCTGATGGAAAGGCCACAAATGCTCAAATAACAACCGTTTAAAACAGTGGTGTACAGAAGGGCATCTCTTAACGTACAACACCGTGAATAATTCAGGCTGTTGTAGAGGCAAAAGGGAGTCCTACCCAGTACTAGATAGGTGTACCTAATAAAGTACAGTAATGTCAAATCTGAGAACATGGTCTGGAAAAGTGGTACATGGGACCATAGAAACAGTGTCTGATAAAGAATGATGATGAAATATTACATCCATAGATAATGTAGTCCAATTGGTTCATGTTCCACGGTAAATTGGTGTCAATGGATCTCGTTATCCTGAAACTTTCATGATCTAAACATGGAATATTGTTTGTCAGTTTCCATAAAACGATGCATTAAGAGTAACGCAACAGTTACTCATCATTCTGATCAGTTGTATCAATGTGTGTGTGTGTGTGTGTGTGTCTGTGTGTGTCTGTGTGTGTGTGTGTGTGTGCGTGCATGGAGACAGTGGTTGCCACAGAAAACAGAAAAGACAGCTGAGGAGAGATTATTAAACAAGAAAGAGAGAGAGCATGATAAAGACAAAAAGAGAGAGTCATGATTTTCTGGGAAGCAGAGGCAAGGACAGCTATGAGAGAGAGAGAGAGAGAGAGAGAGAGAGAGAGAGAGAGAGAGAGAGAGAGAGAGAGAAATAACAAAGTCCAAATGAATGGAACAGAAAGAAAGAAAAGACAGAAAGCGTATTATTGAAAAAGTAAACGACAGAACAGAGAGAGGGGGATTACAGGAGATACCAATGACAGCAAAGCGGATGGGAATTATCAGAGAAGGGCAGTGAGATTATGAGGGGAAAGTTAAACTGACTTCAGATAGACCTTTCTTCCCCTCTGCTCTGTGATGATGCAGTGCCTGAATTTTACATTTTAGTCGACGATTTTATCCACAGACTCTTACAGGAACAGTTAGGGCCTGGGCCCGGGGACTCGAACCAGCAACCTTTCAGTTACTGGCCGAATGCTCTTAACCACTAGGCAGTGGTGGAAAAAGTAGCCAATTGTCATACTTGAGAAAAAGTAAAGATAAGTTAACAAGAAATTTGTGTAGTGGCAACATAACTAGCATAATAATCATTGTCCTGTACTCTATTGGCCAATGCAGTGTTTGTTTTATTCATGAGAGCCAATAACTCCCAATGTGTCTGACCCCTGACCCTTTTGAATATTGACGATTATAAAATTATAGGGTTGGTATGCAATCGCTTCCTTAGCAACCACACAAGTAAACATGGGGTGCAACTAGGGGAGAAAAAAAACATATAAGTCAACAGAACACCTCAGCACCTCACCAACGGCGCCCAACGGCATCACTTACACTCTACGAAGAAACCTCGGCGACGTTCTCATTCGGCGCTTGTTTAGCTGGGGAATAAAAGGAGCGTATTTGTGCACAACTAGAAGAAAAGAGCGGCTAAGAGCGAGACATGACAGTTTTAGTCTCGAGAGTGTGCGAAAAGCCAACCACGGAGGCATGTGACACATGGTGATGTGGCTCCTGACACATACGCGACCCACAGAAAACCATGGCCCCAGGGCGTCCTTGGGACCCCGCTGCTACTGAGGACTCACTGTATAGAGTAAGTTAGGTGGAAATGTATCTGTAGCTATATAAACAGTAGCTATATACAGTTGAAGTCTGAAGTTTACATACACCTTAGCCAAATACATTTAAACTCAGTTTTTCACAATTCCTGACATTTAATCCTAGTAAGAATTCCCTGTCTTAGGTCAGTAAGGATCACCACTTCATTTTAAGAATGTGAAATGTCAGTATAATAATAGAGAGAGTTATTTATTTCAGCTTTGATTTCTTTCATCACATTCCCAGTGGGTCAGAAGTTTACATACACTCAGTTAGTATTTGGTAGCATTGCCTTTAAATTGTTTAACTTGGGTCAAACGTTTCGGGTAGCCTTCCACAAGCTTCCCACAATAAGTTGGGTGAATTTTGGCTCGTTCCTCCTGACAGAGCTGGTGGAACTGAGTTAGGTTTTGTAGGCCTCCTTGCTCGAAAACGCTTTTTCAGTTCTGCCCACAAATATTCTATGGGATTGTGGTCAGGAATATGTGATGGTCACTCCAATACCTTGACTTTGTTGTCCTTAAGCGATTTTGCCACAACTTTGGAAGTATGCTTGGGGTCATTGTCCATTTGGAAGACCCATTTGCAACCAAGCTTTAACTTCCTGACTGATGTCTTGAGATGTTGCTTCAATAAATCCACATAATTTTCCTACCTCATGATGTCATCTATTTTGTTAAGTGCACCAGTCCCTCCTGCAGCAAAGCACCCCCACAGCATGATGCTGCCACCCCCGTGCTTCACGGTTGAGATGGTGTTTCTCGGCTCCCCCTTTTTCCTCCAAACATAACGATGGTCATTATGGCCAAACAGTTCAATTTTTGTTTCATCAGACCAGAGGACATTTCTCCAGAAAGTACGATCTTGGTCCCCATGTGCAGTTATAATCCATAGTCTGGCTTTTTTATGGTGGTTTTGGAGCAGTGGCTTCTTCATTGCTGAGCGGCCTTTCAGGTTATGTCAACATGGTACCTTCAGGCGTTTGGAAATTGCTCCCAAGGATGAACCAGACTTGTGGAGGTCTACAATTTTTTTTCTGAGGTCTTGGCTGATTTCTTTAGATTTTCCCAAGATGTCAAGGAAAGAGGCGTTGAGTTTGAAGGTAGGCTTTGAAATACATCCACAGGTACACCTCCAATTGACTCAAATGATGTCAATTAGAAGCTTCTAAAGCCATGAATTCATTTTCTGGAATTTTCCAAGCTGTTTAAAGGCACAGTCAACTTAGTGTATGTAATCTTCTGACCCACTGGAATTGTGATACAGTAATTAGAAGTGAAATAGTCTGTAAACAATTGTTGGAAAAATTACTTGTGTCATGCAGTAAGTAGATGTCCTAACCGACTTGCCAAAATTACAGTTTGTTAACAAGAAATTTGTGGAGTGGTTGAAAAACAAGTTTTAATGACTCCAACCTAACTGTATGTAAACTTACGACTTCAACTGTAGGTATAAATTTACTTATATATTTGCAACACATAAAGGAGAAATATTAAATAATAAGGGTAATGAGATATACAGGGCATTCGGAAAGTATTGAGACAGACCCCCTGACTTTTTCCACATTTTGTTACGTTACATTCTTATTATAAAATGTATTCAATTATATTTTTTCCTCATCATTCTACACACAATACCCCATAACGAAAAATCAAGTAATGTTAACAAAGTTATAAAAAAAAGAAGAAAAAGAAATATCTTATTTACATAAGTATTCAGACCCTTTGCTATGAGACCTTGAAATTGAGCTCATATGCATCCTGTTTCCATTGATCATCCTTGAGATGTTTCTACAACTTGATTGGAGTCCACCTGTGGTAAATTCAACTGATTGGACATTATTTGGAATGGCCCACACCTGTTTATGAGGTCCCACAGTTGGCAGTGCATGTCAGAGCACAAACTAAGCCACGAGGTCAAAGGAATTGTCAGTAGAGCTCTAGGCACAGATCTGGGGAACGGTACCAAAAAGTTCTGCAGCATTGAAGGTCCCCAAAAACACAGTGGCCTCCATCATTCTTAAATGGAAGAAGTGTGGAATCACCAAGACTCTTCCTAGAGTTGGCCACCCGGCCAAACTGAGCGAACGGGTGAGAAAGGCCTTTGTCAGGAAGGTGGCCAAGAACCCGATGGTCACTCTGATAGACATCCAGAGTTCCTTTGTGGAGATGGGAGAACCTTCCAGAAGGACAACCATCTCTGCAGCACTCCACCAATCAGACCTTTAAGATAGAGTGGCCAGACAGAAGCCACTACTCAATAAGGCACATGACAGCCCTCTTGAAGTTTGCCAAAAGGCACCTAAAGGACTCCCAGACCATGAAAAACAAGATTATCTGGTCTGATGAGGCCAAGATTGAACTCTTTGGCCTGAATGCCAAGCATCACATCTGGAGGAAACCTGGCACCATCCCTACGGTAAAGCATGGTGGTGGCATGATCATACTGTGGGGATGTTTTTTAGTGGCACGGACTGGAAGACTAGTCAGGATCGAGGCAAAAATTAACATAACTGTCACGTCCAGGCCTGGGTCAGCAGGCTGGCGTGTTTAGTTAGTGTTTTGTTTAGGAGGGTTTTTTGTTCTAGGTTATATATTTCTATGTTGGGTTAATGGTTCCCAATTAGAGGCAGTTTTGTGGGTCATTGTATTCTGGTGTGTGTGTGTGTGTGTGTGTGTGTGTGTGTGTGTGTGTGTGTGTGGGTGGATGGGTGGGTGGGTGGGTGGCCGGCCGGCCGGCCGGCCGGCCGGCCGGCCACACCAGCATTGCGATCTTTATTTGTTTATTGTTTTGCCAGTTACGTTGCGTTTAAATAAAGTATGTACACTGGAAACCTCGCTGCATCTTGGTCCGTCCCTCAAGAAGATCGTGACAATAGCAAAGCACAGAGACATCATTGATGAAAACCTGCTACAGAGCGCTTAGGACCTCAGACTGGGGTGACGGTTCGCCCTTCACCTGGACAATGACCCTAAGCACACAGCCAAGAAAATGCAGGATTGTCTTCGGGACAAGTCTCTGACTGTCCTTGTGTGGCCCATTCAGAGCCCGGACTTGAACCAGATCCAACATCTCTGGAGAAATCTGAAAATAGCTGTGCAGCGACGCTCCCCATCCAACCTGACAGAGCTTAAAAGGATCTGCAGAGAATAATGCTTTTTAATTTGTCATTATGGGGTATTGTGTGTAGATTGATAAGGAAAACATTGTTTTTTTATCGATTTTAAAATAAGGTTGTAACGTAACAAAATGTGGAAAAAGTCAAGGGGTCTGAATACTTTCCGAATGCACTGTATGTGGAAATGTAAACAGTGTACAAATATACTGTACTTTATATGTAGGAATATAAACATTATGTAGGTTAGGGTTACCTAATGGAAGCAGTGTTCCTCATTTAGCCTCAATCTAGCCAATCACTGCGCACATTGGTGTCAGCGTTTGACAGCAGCTTGAGTGGCACCACTCTCTCGCTTTCTTTCTTTCTCTCACTCAGTCTCTCTATCTCGTTCTGTATCTCTCTGACTCTGTGTGTGTCTCTGTCTCGTGTGAACCGTATAATGAAATTCATTACTAGTACAGATAGGGAGTAACACCCTTTAAGAGATCGGTGTAGAAAATCAATCACGGGCAGTTGGAGTCTGGAACCTTCCCTGTTGTGCTCTCTCTCTCTCTTTTCTCTCTCTCTGATGTGGCCCGGCCAGCCACTGTTTTTGTTATTGTCAGAATGGGCGATTTCGTCAGGTGGGGTGATACGATCCGTTGGACGACCTTGGTTGCATCTAATGTGTTTCTGTGGTGCTATCTATACTGAGGTTTACAACAACAAAAAAACACCAACAGAAATAGCAAGTGTTTGGGCATCTATTTGATTTAAGGGAGCAAGGGGGAGTTTTCAGGTTGTGTATTGACGCTCACATTGATTTCTGAATTTGAAAAATACATGTTGATACAAGGTCAGTGTTCTGGGTCTGGCTCCATGAAACTAAAGAGAGGGATGGAACCCAAACATTCTGTCTTTTAATTCCAGAGGGACTGTTGAACAGGGTGCACCTATAATGTGCTATCACCAACTGACATCAAACGTAAATGTGCACATAATGAACTTCCGGCGCCGACAGAGATGGCAGCCTCGCTTCACGTTCTCAGGAAATCATGCAGTATTTTTTTTTTTTATGTATTACTTCTTACATTGTTACCCCGGGAAATATGAAGTTTTATTACATACAACCGGGAGGAACTATTGGATATAAGAGCAACGTCAACTGACCAACATTACGACCAGGAATACGACTTTCCCAAAGAGGATTCTCTGGTTGTTAACCCAACCACAACAATAGACTGGATAGCACGCGGCGAATCAAAACAACGGCGGCGCCGGAGAAGAGGGAAACGCGACGGTCTTTTGGTCAAGCTACGTCAACGGGCGCATCGTGCACCTCTCCCGAGTATTTTAATCGCCAATGTACAGTCTCTTGACAACAAAGTAGACTAAATCAGATCAAGGGTTGCCTTTCAGAGAGACATCCGAGACTGCAACGTTCTTTGCTTCACGGAAACATGGCTCACTCAGGACACGTTATCTGAGTCGGTACAGCCACCTGGTTTCTCCACGCATCGCGCCGACAGAAACAAACTTCTATCTGGTAAGAAGAAGGGTGGGGGTGTGTGTCTTATGATTAACGAGACGTGGTGTGATCATAACAACATACAGGAACTCAAGTCCTTTTGTTCACCTGACATAGAATTCNTTTAAGAACAAGGCTCCCGAAATTTTACCAGCATATCCAATGTGCCACCCGGGCTGGTAAAATCCTGGACCACTGTTATTCCAACTTCCGTGATGCATACAAGGCTATTCTCCGCCCTCCTTTCGGCAAGTCTGACCATGACTCCATTTTGTTGCTCCCAGCCTACAAACAGAAACTAAAACAGGAAACGCCCGTTCTCAGGTCTGTTCAACGCTGGTCCGACCAATCTGATTCCATGCTGCAAGATTGCTTCGAGCACGTGGACTGGGATATGTTCCGGATAGCATCTGACAACAACATTGATGTATACGCTGATTCGGTGAGCGAGTTTATTAGCAAGTGCATTGGTGATGTTGTACCCATAGCAAATATCAAAACCTTCCCCAACCAGAAACCGTGGATTGATGGCAGCATTCGCGCAAAACTGAAAGCGCGAACCACTGCTTTTAACCAGGGTAAGGCGACCGGAAACATGTTTGAATACAAACAGTGTAGCTATTCCCTCCGCAAGGCAATCAAACAAGCTAAGCGTCAATATAGAGACAAAGTAGAGTCACAATTCAACGGCTCAGACACAAGAGGAATGTGGCAGGGTCTACAGTCAATCACGGACTACAAAAAGAAAGCCAGCCCCGTCGCGGACCATGACGTCCTGCTCCCAGACAAACTAAACAACTTCTTTGCTCGCTTTGAGGACAATACAGTGCCACCGACACGGCCCGCTACCAAAACCTGCGGGCTCACCTTCACCGCAGCCAATGTGAGAAAAACATTTAAATGTGTTAACCCTCGCAAGGCTGCCGGCCCAGATTGCATCCCTGGCCGTGTCCTCAGAGCATGCGCAGACCAGCTGGCTGGTGTGTTTACGGACATATTCAATCAGTCCCTATCCCAGTCTGCTGTTCCCACATGCTTCAAGAGGGCCACCATTGTTCCTGTTCCCAAGAAAGCTAAGGTGACTGAGCTAAATGACTATCGCCCCGGGGGGGACAGTAGTGGAGAAGGTGGAAAGTTTTAAGTTCCTCGGAGTACACATCACGGACAAACTGAATTGGTCCACCCACACAGACAGCGTGGTGAAGAAGGCACAACAGCGCCTCTTCAACCTCAGGAGGCTGAAGAAATTTGGCTTGTCACCAAAATCACTCACAAACTTTTACAGATGCACAATCGAGAGCATCCTGTCGGGCTGTATCACCGCCTGGTACAGCAACTGCTCCGCCCACAACCGTAAGGCTCTCCAGAGGGTAGTGAGGACTGCACAGCGCATCACCGGGGGTAAACTACCTGCCCTCCAGGACACCTACACCACCTGATGTCACAGAAAGGCCAACAACCACCCGAGCCACTGCCTGTTCACCCCGCTATCATCCAGAAGGCGAGGTCAGTACAGGTGCATCAAAGCTGGGACCGAGAGACTGAAACACAGCTTCTACCTCAAGGCCATCAGACTGTTAAACAGCCATCACTAACATTGAGTGGCTGCTGCCAACATACTGACTTAAATCTCTAGCCACTTTAAACATAGGAATTGGATGTAACAAATTTATCACTAGCCACTTTAAACAATTTTGTATATAATGTTTACGTATCCGACATACTCATATCAAATGTATACACTGTACTCTAAACCATCTACTGTATCTTGCCTATGCCGTTCGGCCATCGACCCAAATCTCTAGCCACTTTAATAATTATAATTGGATGAAATAATGTATCACTAGCCACTTTAAACAATGCCATTTATATAATGTTTACATATCCTACATTACTCATCTCATATATATATATATATATGTGTATATACTGTACTCCATACCATCTACTGCATCTTGCCTATGCCGGTCAGCCATCGCTCATCCATATATTTATATGTACATACTTGTATTCATTCCTTTACTCTTGTGTGTATAAGGTAGTTGTTGTGAATTTGTTAGATTACTTGTTAGATACTACTGCATGGTCGGAACTAGAAGCACAAGCATTTCGCTACACTTGCATTAACATCTGCTAACCATGTGTATGTGACAAATACAATTTGATTTGATTTGATTTGTATTCAGTGTATAAAAGGCAACTTTGATAAACAAAAGTTAAAGACAATTACATGTAGCATTTCCTGTGTTCACTAGCCAGAACCAATATATTATGGGAACCAATATATAATGGGAACCAAACGTATTAAAGGAACCATACTATACAGGGTCAAATTGACATATTTTACTCTTTGAAGTGGGGATCAAATCTGTGCTTCACTCCCAGAACATTGTAGCCCTAAATATACACTACTCTATGAAACATTTATTCTCGTAAGAAACTCTTAGTAAGGTTAAATCAATAGAATACAGATCAGACAAACAGCTGGACTTAGTCGGCAGGCCCATTCTTGCAGTTCTGTCTGACACGATCTCAATGTTTCCTTTACTGGGATTCCAGCACTGAATTACTTGAAGGAGCAAAGGTTGGGTGGTGCCTGAGTTTGAAATGGAAACAAGTTGGTGAGAACAGAATGAGCGTCAATACCTAACCAGGTCTCCCTATACAACATGGTGTCAAACCTTATAGAATTACAAACATTTCCCTCAGAGCATCACCCCTCGCCCCTTCCGGATCACACCTAAACCCCTCCATTCAACACCTTTAACGAAATGCATCAAGGTGCAGTGCAACGGTATGCAATTTGCAGTAATGCATCCATGCATAAGTATTGACCATTCCTAAAGGCCCTAAGAAAAACCAATACATTGACCAGAAACTATTAGGCTGATTCTCTCCTTGCCTTCAGCCTCAGCGTTGGTAAATCCAGGATATGTTTCAGAGCTGTAAGACCATAGACCTAGAAGAGTTTGTGTTCCTGTTTTGAGTGATCTCTGCAGTTTCACACCAATGGAAGGAACCCTTTAGGGACACTTCTGTATAAGAATCATTCTCTTGTTTTAAAGGTGCAGTACCTTTACTCATTTCACTTGGTTTAAAACTGCAGTACTTTACTACATTCGCTTGGTTTGGAAATCTACAGTATCTCGTCCTTCCTTGACCTCACCTGGTAATTCTTGGATGTTTGCTTGTACAGAGTTGCGTTCAGACCTCTGAGAATTTGAGAAAGCACTTTGTTTATTTGACTGTGAAAAGTTTGTTAAATACCATCAGTAGAAGTCCTTGCGAATGAAAGCCCTTGAGACAATGACAAGTTTATTTTTTAAGTCCCTCTGCTACTCTCTCTCTCTCTCTCTCTCTCCGCAATAGATAATAGCTTGTCAGAGATTGACCCTGCTTTTTAGTAATCTTAAATACTTGAATCAGAATCCCAGTCCTTTAATAGTCTAAAGACTAAATAAATGACTTGAAGGGTTCCTCTCTCTGCCTCCTGGGCCCGTCAAAGGACATTTTCTGGGTCGTAGACGTCATTTGTCAGACTCTTCAATCAAATCCCCAGAGTGATTTTTTTGTTCAAACTTAAAATGAAGGTTCCTATTCCCTTAACCCAAGAGTTTGTGGATAAGAGTCCCAGACAAATGATAACAAGAACTACTCGCTCTTTCAGTTTAGTGCCATTTTGTCTAGGTGGCAGAGAGAGAAAACATGACAGGGCATTAGCCCTCTGTTTTCATTTATAACAAGGTAACTACATTCTAAACAATGCTGTATGTGTAATGGGGCGGCAGGTAGGCTGTCGATGTGTCATTGATTGATCCTGTTTAAGTTTTATAATGTTTAATCAGGGATAACTCCACCATTGTCTAGCAATACTGTATGTGTGGGTCATGTGTGGGTCATGTGTGGGTCATGTGTGGGTCATGAAAATGTCACTGAAGATTTGAAAGTTTTGACAAACTGCCAGCATAAGGACATCTGCAGGGACAGAGTGTAACACCATGCAAAGGCCTCTGGGTAGGGAGAAGCTAGCAGTACATGGGTACACACTTCCTTGCGGCAAACAGCACGGCCATGGATGTCTGTACTCAGCACGACTGTGTACGTCTGTGTTGCAACCACTTAGCTAAACACAGCATGGGATCCTTTTTTCTCAAATAGGCTTACTCGGTATAACCCGGGCTAGGGTATTATTGTGGACAAAGGGGAAAAGAGAAAATATAATTTAACTTGTTATAAATTAATATAAAAGGAATAGCACTTCTCTCTCTTAGTCTCTTCATCAAAACTATGGCATTGAACTGAGAGTGAGGAGATCTTGTGATCAATAGTCAACTTTTGTCCACAAATGTGAATCTGTTCCAACATGCTTTTACGGTCCCCTATAACATAGCTCCACTGCGCTGTCCCTCTGGTGGGTTTACAATTAGCAGGATGACGAGTGACGACAAACAGCCACACTGTTACACACACCGTCCTTATCATCTGGTTAATTTACATTTCATCCATGGCTGCTGATGTAAAATGCCATCCTTCAGCAGAGTCGTTAGTTTACGTGCTGCCTGGACGCCGCAAGCCTTCCTAGGATTTACACTTCTTATTGGCATGGCCATCTTTTTCCCATCCCGTCATATTTCTCTCACCCCTTCCCCCCGAAACATGGATCCCGTGTTTGTCTAAATACAGAAGTGGTATTTGTAAAGATCCAAACATTACCTCAGTCGGCAGCCATTATGTATTTGTTCATCAGTGTTTTATCATTGTTTCGCCATCTCTCTGTCTTTTTCATCTTATAATGGCCTTTGTCATCATGCAGGTCTATGATAAGTGTGTATGTGTGTATGCGTGTGTATGCGTGTGTGTGTGTGTGTATGTGTGTGTGTTTGTGTGTTTGTGTGTGTGTGTGTGTGTGTGCGTGAGTGTGTGTGTGTGTGCGTGTGTAATCTCACTGCTTTAGTCTGAATATGCATGAATGTCACAGTTTAATGTAGATGCATGTCAATTCCCCCATGTCAAACTCATGAACTGGAATTTATTCAAAGAGAGGCAGAGGATCGTAATATATTCCAATACAGCATAATCACAATGAGCCTCCAGTAGTAATATCCCCTCAGATGTACTGAAGGCATAACAATGGTTAAAATCTACACTCTACCTGGTGTCTGGGGGAAAGAGAGAAAGAAAACATCTGTCAATTCTGATATCAGCCCGTGATTTATTTTTGAGCCGTTATTAAACCTCAACCTCCCCTGGAAAATATTTCCATATAGATTTTCCCTTAGCTTACTACACTCACACGGACAATCCAAGTACATTGACTCCCAGGCAAACACAGTGTAACCCATACTACATCTGTTGAGCTGTGAATTTACTCCAAGCTCCACATGCGTGACGAAGCTTAGACTTTAGTATAATATTCTACCCTGTACCAGCGTGGTATTACAACACCACAACCTGCAACGGTAGCTAGGTAGGTAGCTAGGTAGGTAGGTAGCTAGGTAGCTTGGTCGGTAGGTGGGCTGAACAAAATGAAGGCTGAAGTTGAACAACAGAAAGAGGAAATTCTCTCCCTGGAAAAACTATCAAGTGTGTTTCAACGCAATACAGTCTTTTGTTCTAATATGACGTGGCGTTTCGTGAATCGTTCAGTCTAGGCAACAGTAAATGTTGGGATAATGAGATCACTTGTTTCAAGGAGCGGATTAGGACTTTTTCAGAGTCACAAGAAGTTGGTGTCAGTGACTCTGATGAGGTCCTAATATGGACACCGTACACAAGGCTGTGTGGATTCTGTTGAGGACTTTAATGTGAAGAAATAGCCTAATAGTTTATCAACATTTTAAGCTTAACGTTCTGATCTGTTGTGTCAGCCTCATTTTTATGCAAGTGGTTGTATTAATTTGGGATCTATCGCATCCCACAACTGTCCCAGACTATGTTTGGAATATTTATTTCTCACACAGAATAAAATAGGTTGACTTATGTGCTATGGAGGATAATAGATTGACATAGGCTAGTGCTTTTGCTGTTCGTTAGGCCTACTCATTTTGTTGGCTGATGAAAAGTAAATGTGGACAGTTCTTCCAATATCTTCAATATGGAATTGGATAAGGACACGTGCAGTTGCGTCCCTGATGTGTCTGTCTTCACTAGCCTGTGAGAAAGACCCAATCACGTTGATGGAGAGCCATGTGAGTGAGAGGAGAGGTGCTTAGGAGTGGGAAGCATTTAGGGAGAAGGGCTGCAAAAGGCATGGATTTATTTTAGGGTGCATTATGGCCACACAAAGTGTTATCAAGTGCTTCTCAAATTGTGAATGAGAGACTGATGAAGTGTGTACAGCCTGCGCAAAAAAAAACTAAGCAGAGCTCATTCCTTTCAAGCAACTTTGTTTAAATCATCATTAGAGTTGCATCATGCAGCCTTACAATGTATTAAAAATTGAAACATATAGCCTAATGTTTGTAGAACAACTAAAGTTACATTAATAACTCTAAATTAAGCTTGTACAGTGGTTCTTCCTGTAAAAGTTGCGTCATCCTGCAGCACACCTTTCGGGCTGCCACAGAATTCTATGGCACGTTATTTATTGTCAGCCATTGTTACCATTAATGCTAGTTAATGTTAGTTTGACCACCAGAGGGCATCTTTGAGAAGCATTTGATAGCCTTCAATATTGTCTGTACAAGACAATTTAAAACCTTTTTGTAAGAACATAGAATATGGGATTGATTTTAAGAAATGTTGCTTAATTAATTTGATTAATATTATGGTGTTTCTATTCCAAGAAAAACAAAAAACACTCAGTGTTTCCATTAGGATGGAACGGAAAATATGGAGCTGTACAACGTGATGGTCGGGAGTAGGCTACAGTACTAAGAGCATAACATTTCCACACCCTAATTGTAGTCTAACCAATACCCAAACGGAGATTTAGGGAAAATAAAAATCTAATTGATTTATCAAGACCAGTCCCCATGCTTGTCTCAGAGCAGCGCGAAACGGTGCTGAAATAGTTTACCACACACAGTAGGCTATTGCTTCAAATCCTATTGCTTCTAACTTCAATATGATTTTTTTATTAATAAGACCTACACCACTTTTAACAGCACATTACTCAACACTAGTGAGACTCATGCCGCCCACAGTAGGTCTACAGTATATCGGATTTATTTTTTTAAATGACGTGACTCTCCAATAATTTGATTTAGAGGATTGGAGGATTAATTAAATTAATATCTAAGGGGCGTTTTTCATTAGGGCAAATCTGATCTGTGAAAATATCTATAAAATTCTACATTTAATTAATAATAATAAGAATCGCTTTGTTTAAAAAATAACGATACTTTGGAGATTATTTTGTTTTCAAATAACCTAAAGTGAGTGATTGTAATCTGAATAAAGGCGAACCTGCCAGGTATGTTGACTCTGCCTGTCGGAGGTGGGGTTCCAGAGCTCACAGGTGTGCCTGGCATGGATTGTGACTCCATCTCGTTCCTCGCCCTCTTCAACGCATCTTTTTCCACCTGACTCTCCGCCAATGCCGCCTGACTCTCTGCCAATGATGAGTGACTCTCTGCCAATACCGCCTGACTCTCTGCCAATGAGGAGTGACTCTCTGCCAATACCGCCTGACTCTGGACCAATGCATCAGCTGTTGCTTGTATCTCTGCCCTCAGATAATGTTTCTCTTTCTGCCGGTCTGCCTTCAATGACTCCATCTCAGTCTTCAAAGTTTGTATCTGATCCATGTGCACCTTCATCAGATGAGCAGAATGGTACCGCCCTGAGCCCCCATCGATTACAGTGGCCTATGATAGAAACGGTAGATCAATAAAAAAATGTAAGTGACTCCAACACACAAATGCTGCGTACACATTTTAAGAATCTAGCAAAACTAACCGTTTTCTTGGCAGCCATGCGTTTTTTCAGTGTGGTCCGTTGTCCAGCCCTTTGTCCACTGATCTCCACGGATAGTTGTTGGATGGTTGTATGCTCTGCAAAAACCCATTCACGTTTTTAGTACACAATTATTTTTATATTTTATTATTTATTTAACCTTTATATAATTGTCAATGTTATTACACAGTATGCCTACACATTGATAGGCTATATACTTTTTTTTTAAGAAAATGCACTGAAACCAAAATACCTATTGGTGATCCTCTCAGCTCCAGCTCATTTTCAAGTCCTCTGGTGGTTGTGGTCCTAACCCTGCAACAGGTAGCACCATAGAAGGAAGCTGGCTTGATGTCCATTTCGTCTGCTCTCTTTGTTCGCGATGTCATTTTTTGGGGACAAACAGCTCGTTTTTGAATGGTAACTGTGTTAAGGGTGGAGTTTGAGGCGGGGTGAGGAGTACTGGAAAGGTGTGAGTTTCAGTTTACAATAGGCCATAAGTATAAAGCAGTTTGCACTGCGATGCAGTGTCTTAGACCGCTGAACCACTCGGGAGGCCCCATCCACAAAGTGTGTAAGGCTGATCAAAATACAGAGAGGTGTTGGCAAGAGTCTGTTGTCCTGCTAATAGCCCATAATGGGCTATTATAATACATGGTGCCCAGGTCAGGATAACCAAAACATTTCTTTATTAAAGACTATCAGAAAGAATGTTGGTACTTATTTATTTTGATCCAAAGCCAAGAATGAGTGAGTCACTCAGCTTTATGTAGGTGCCCAGGCTATATGACTGCACCATCAACTTGATTATTTAGCAGACATCACTTGCATATTTTCAGTCAACACACACACTACCGTTCAAAAGTTTGGGGTAACTTAGAAATGTCCTTGTTTTTGAAAGAAAAGCACAATTTATGTCCATTAAAATAACATCAAATTGATCAGAAATACAGTGTAGACATTGTTAATGTTGTAATTGACTATTGTAGCTGGAAACAGCAGTTTTTTTATGGAATATATACATAGGCGTACAGAGGCCAATTATCAGCAACCATCACTCCTGTGTTCCAATGGCACGTTGAGTTAGCTAATCCAAGTTTATAATTTTAAAAGGCTAATTGATCATTAGAAAACCCTTTTGCAATTATTTTAGCACAGCTGAAAACTGTTGTTCTGATTAAAGAAGCAAAAAAACTGGCCTTCTTTAGACTAGTTGAGTATCTGGAGCATCAGATTTGTGGGTTCAATTACAGGCTCAAAATGGCCAGAAACAACGAAATTTCTTCTAAAACTTGGCAGTCTATTCTTGTTCTGAGAAATGAAAGCAATTCCATGCGAGAAAATGCCAAGAAACTGAAGATCTGGTACAACGCTGTGCACTACTCAAATAAATTAAATTTGTATTAGTCACATGCACCGAATACAACAGGTGTAGACCTTACAGTGAAATGCCTACTTATGAGCCCCTATCCAACAAAGCAGTTTAAAAAAAGATGGGTAAGAATAAGAAATAAAAGTAACAAGTAATTAAAGAGCAGCAGTAAAATAACAATAGCGAAACTACAGTTGAATTCGGAGGTTTACATACACTTAGGTCGTTTTTCAACCACTACACAAATTTCTTGTTAACAAACTACAGTTTTGGCAAGTCGGTTAGGACATCTACTTTGTGCATGACACAAGTAATTTTTACAACAATTGTTAACAGACAGATTGTTTCACTTATAATTCACTGTATCACAATTCCAGTGGGTCAGAAGTTTACATACACTAAGTTGACTGTGCCTTTAATAAACAGCTTGGAAAATTCCAGAAAATTATGTCATGGCTTTAGAAGCTTCTGATAGGCTAATTGACATCATTTGAGTCAATTGGAGGTGTACCTGTGGATGTATTTCAAGGCCTACCTTCAAACTCAGTGCCTCTTTGCTTGACATCATGGGATAATCAAAAGACATCAGCCAAGACCTCAGAAAAATTATTGTAGACCTCCACAAGTCTGGTTCATCCTTGGGAGCAATTTCCAAACGCCTGAAGGTACCACGTTCATCTGTACAAACAATAGTAAGCAAGTATAAACGCCATCATATCACTCAGGAAGGAGACAACTTCTGTCTCCTAGAGATGAACGCACTTTGGTGCAAAAAGTGCAAATCAATCCCAGAACAACAGCAAAGGACCTTGTGAAGATGCTGGAGGAAACAGGCACAAAAGTATCTATATCCACAGTAAAACGAGTCCTATATCGACATAACCTGAAAGGCCGCTCTGCAAAGAAGAAGCCATTGCTCCAAAACCGCCATAGAAAAAGCCAGACTACGGTTTGCAACTGCACATGTGGACAAAGATCGTACTTTTTGGAGAAATGTCCTCTGGTCTGATGAAACAAAAATAGAACTCTCTGGCCATAATGACCATTGTTATGTTTGGAGGAAAAAGGGGGAGGCTTGCAAACCGAAGAACACCATTCCAACCGTGAAGCACAGGGGTGGCAGCATCATGTTGTGGGGGTGCTTTGCTGCAGGAGGGACAGGTGCACTTCACAAAACTGATGGCATCATGATGCAAGGAAATATGTGGATATATTGAAGTAACATCTCAAGACATCAGTCAGGAAGTTAAAGCTTGGGTGCAAATGGGTCTTCCAAATTGGCAATGACCCCAAGCATACTTCCAAAGTTGTGGCAAAATGGCTTAAGGACAACAAAGTCAAGGTATTGGAGTGGCCATCACAAATCCCTGACCTCAATCCTCTAGAAAATATGTGGGCAGAACTGAAAAAGCATGTGCGAGCAAGGAGGCCTACAAACCTGACTCAGTTACACCAGCTCTGTCAGGACGAATTAGCCAAAATTCACCCAACTTATTGTGGGAAGCTTGTGGAAGGCTACCCGGAACTTTGACCCAAGTTAAACAATTTAAAATGGTACCAAATACTAATTGAATGTATGTAAACTTCTGACCCACTGGGAATGTGATGAAAGAAATAAATGCTGAAATAAATCACTCTCTCTACTATAATCTGACATTTCACATTCTTAAAATAAAGTTGTGATCCTAACTGACCTAAGACAGGGAATTTTTACTAGAATTAAATGTCGGGAATTGTGAAAAACTGAGTTTAATTGTATTTGGGTAAGGTGTATGTAACTTCTGACTTCAACTGTATATACAGGGGCGTACCGATACAGAGTCAATGTGCAGGGGCACCGGTTAGTTGATGTAATATGTATGTGTAGGTAGAGTTATTAAAGTGACAATATATAGATGTGAACAACAGAGAGTAGCAGCGGTGTAAAAGAGCGGGGGGGGGGGCAATGCAAATAGTCTGGGTAGCCATTTGATTAGGTGTTCAGGAGTCTTATGGCTTGGGGGTAGAAGCTGTTTAGAAGCCTCTTGGACCTAGACTTGGCGCTCCGGTACTACTTGCCGTGAGGTAGCAGAGAGAACAATCTATGAGTAGGGTGGCTGGAGTCTTTGACAATTTTTAGGGCCTTCCTCTGACACTGCCTGGTATAGAGGTTCTGGATGGCAGGAAGCTTGGCCCCAGTGATGTACTGGGCCGTTCGCACTACCCTCTGTAGTGCCTTGCGGTTGGAGGCCAAGCAGTTGCCATACCAGGCAGTGATGCAACCAGTCAGGATGCTCTTGATGGTGCAGCTGTAGAACCTTTTGAGGATCTGAGGGCCCATGCCAAATTTTTTCAGTCTCCTGAAGGGGAATAGGTTTTGTAGTGCCCTCTTCACGACTGTCTTGGTGTGCTTGGACCATGTTAGTTTGTTGGTGATGTGGACACCAAGGAACTTGATGCGCTCAACCTGCTCCACTGCATCTCAAAACGTTTTGTTGAGCAACCACTGTCAGAGTACCTATTTCTTTGTTAACCGTGCATGTGCATGTGCGCACTCCCTCAAATTGTTTGGAGAAAGTATCCTTTCTATTTAATTAAAATAATGTAACGGAATTGTAAGCAAATCTTGTCTACTAAATTAACTAGTGTTGCCCACAGCTATATGGCATAGCCAGATCAGGACCTAACATAAGGACAACTCAGAGTATGCTATTCTGTTCTTCTGAAATAGACTACATTTTCTTCATATCATGTTTCTTTAGACCTGTCTAAAATAAATAATGGATTTATTGTGAAAGTGTAGGCTATATTACATGGTTTCATTAGACTTTTTAAAATGTAGATGTTCCGAAGGTCTGCATTGGTGGCTTGTAGGCTATGTGTGGACGCCAGGAGAAGCTAAATGGGTTTATGTTCATTAACGGTCAATTACCGTGAGACCGACAGTTATTTACTTGACAATCACGGGCTGACAAAATTTCATGACCGCCACAGCCCTACTGGTGACTAGGTGGTTATTGTTGAATAAGGCTGTTGCGGTGACCATATTGCCACACCGGCAGTCATGTGTCATGACCGCAGTCAAATTCCACGTGACCTTTGAGTCACAGTAATCCTATGCACTCTGTACACTAATGTCACTTTTACCCCTACCCACACGTATATACTGTATTACCTCAGTTACCCCAACCCCTGCACATTTACTTGGTAAATGTACTCCTTGTATATAGCCTCATTATTGTTTTTATAGTGTTACTACTTAAAAATTATTTAGCTGATATTTGTCTTACTTCTTAACTATGCACTATTGGTAATGGGCTTGTAAGTAAGCATTTCACTGTAAATTACACACCTGTTGTAATCGGCTCATGTGACCAATACAATTTGTTTTGATTGATTTGAATGGCGCTGATGCGCTGGTATTAGTCCTACCCAACTCGCTAACGACTGTCAGGTCGCTAATAGTCTGGTACTCAACCCTCTAGTGTCCCTCTAACTACTCTGACATTAATAGAAATGCAATTGAAAATCACATCGAACACATCATCAAAACAACATCATGCTTTTAGAACTCACCGTTAAGACGTACGCATGCTTCCCATTCGAAACATTTGGGAACAGTTTGTGCATATATTATGTGACATTTTTGTTTGTTTTGGTCTTCAGCAAGGGTTTTTTCGGCTGTTCGCGCACCCTACATTTTTTCTCGGGGCAAGATGAAGTACTTATGCCCCTTCGTCAGTAATTGGTCAACTGTAGGATGTGGTGGAATTATTGTAATCAAAAGGAGAGACTTTTAGATTTCTTCAAAACAATCAAACTTTATTATTTAATTACTGCAGTAATGGAGCTGGTCGGTAATCACCTCTGGAGGTGATCACTGAGAACTCAACGAACTGGTCTGAGCCACAGAATTTTATAGCGAAGTCCATCCTCCTTCAGTCTACATAACAAACAACAGATGTATGGAATGGGTCACAAGGTTAAGATTTGTATGACAGATACATATAATTCACAGCAGACATTATCTGCTGTAAAAATTGTCCTCATTGTGTAGAGACCAGGGTCTGACCCCCCAACTCCATACTGGATTCATCTCCCCCTGGTACCTCAGTACAGAAACATTAACTCATGCTCTGGAATGTGTTATCACCCAAAGACATGGCAAATCTCCCAGAGGCCCATCCTCAGTAGAACACACACAGATGAGTGTTCTAACAACCCCTTATTCTGTTGTATAAAACAACCATTTGATGCAATAACAGCACTATAACATCATCTTGTAATTTCTCCACCATCAGGGGTGACACAATTCTCTTCTTCTTCTCGATTCAACCCGAAAAACTCAGTGTGGATTCAAGTGTGGCAAACAACAACAACAACAACCCAAGGGTCGCAGTGGAGATCCCGGTGGAAAGGCTACGCCAGAAATGATGCTGCAGATTCCCTGGCTTGTTTTGCAAGTTAAACAGTGGATATGCTGTTGGAAAGGCTACTCCAGAAATGTTCCTGCAGATTCCCTGGCTTGTTCGGCAAGTGCAACATGGAAAGACAGCACGTGAAGCAGCCCATCTCCCGCACTGAGCTGCGGTGCAGATTGGGAAACGATCTCCATGCTGGACCTGGTAAGCTCCTGAGCCCACCTCGTAGACCTACTCCACTGGCTTGCTCCTCACCAATGCCACAGAGCAGCAGCAGCAGGGGTGTGAGAAGACCGGAGAAAAGAGCTGCAGACTCAGCTCTTGAAACGTCACTCGCTTTGCAAATGATTGAAGACAGATCTCAAGATCTGTAGAACGTCATGCACTGAGCCACCTTGATCTTCTGCCTCTCTTTTTTCGTTCATCTTTCCTCTTAGCCGTGGTATATTGGCCATATACCACACCCCGTCATGCCTTATTGCTAAAATAATACATAAAATACAAATACAAAAACATATATAAAATCCCACCTAGCGCAAAAACAGGATAGGATACATAGCCTCCACGCTGTTTCTCAGTCTCTCATTCCTCCCTGAGGCCTGAGAGGCTGGGAAGCTGTGAGCCAGACACAAACAGATTAATGGGTCTCAATATCCAGACACTCTAACCCCTATGGACCTCGTCCCTCCCTCCCTCCCTCCCACACACAGACACACACACGGTATGCACACACACACACATGCATTCACACACACACATGCACACACACTCTCTCTCTCTCTCACACACACACATGTATGCACAGATTCACGCACATAAACACACACATGCAGGTATGCCCACATGCTCTCACATGCACACACACTCACTCACACACTCACTCACTCACTTACTCACACACACACACACACACACACAGTCCCTCCTCCTGGGCAGCTAGAAGCATCATTGCTACTTTGTTACCTTACAGTCAATAAGGCTTGAGCCCCCCCGCCCTTGCAGTCCTTCACTCTATCACCTCTTAAATAAGCTGACTTAATATTTAAACAGGTTCCAGGGGAAAAGTTCATTCCCTCTAGGATAAATAAATAGGGCATCTTTGAATGCACTTGTTTAAAGCACAGGTCCAGCTCCATTCCTCCTTCCTTTCTTCCCACTGACCCTCGCTCACTCCATCTCCTTGATCTTCTGCCTCTCTTTTTTCTTTCATACTCGTCTTCATCTTTCCTCACTCCCTCACTCCAATCCTGGCCTAAAGCTCACTTATCTTCTGCTCCTCGTCAATCTGTAGGAGTGGTTATGGGTTCATATAGATGGGCAAGCAACAGACACAGATGAGCATTTAGGGAGAGAGTCAGGGATGCTCACCTGCGTCCATCAATGTCGAAAAGCCCGGTCGGCGAGCCACAGCCGCATCCCATACCTCTGCAGCAGAAGTTATAAATGGATGTGACAATCTTGCGCCCTCGCATCCCCTCTCTCTAATTCTGAGTTATCCAACCAAATACTGAGGAGAAAGCTTTTATTTTTTATTTGACCTTCCCTTTCTATTGGCTATTAAAGGTTGCTAATGGTATTGTGAACTTTATGTAGTCTCTCTGTTAAATGGTTTAACTGTGTACAGAGGGTGGGCTGGGTATTTTAGGCCAGCGGAGATAATAGTTTGACATTCAGCTTTTATAAGATGTTATGTTCTTGTGGGATAATTAATTTAAAGCTGAGACTATGTTAGTAGCATGACCTCTTGGAGCTAAAGTAGGTTATCATTAAAGTCATTAAGCAGCTATACCAGGATACTGTAGCAGGAGATTTAATAATTGAATAATCAGATTCCTGCTTCAAATAAAGCATCTATTAGATGTTGGAGAGTTTTAAAATATTCCTATTAAAATACTGTAATTCTCTCCAGTAGAAGACAATTATTCTGCGAGATCACATCAGATAAACTTCATTATTCAACGTTTGTCCAGGTCCCCAGGATGTCGGGAAATGCTTTCAGTACCGTCCACTACGGTCAACGTGAGGAATTATTACCATCTTGTAGGCTCGTGACTTGCTAGGGTGTTGTGGATGGGGATAGAGGAAGGTCTTAAACCGCACACATCGGCTCAGAGGATCGCTGGTTCAATCCCATTTTTTTTACCCAAGCCTTAAGGTCCAATGTAGCCATTTTCATCTCAATATCAAATAATTTCTGGGTAACAATTAAGTACCTTACTCTGAATGTTTTCAATCAAAATCGGCAAAAATAGATTCTTAGCAAAGGGCAATTTCTCAAGCAAGACTGGGTGTAGTCTGAGTGAAGTCCAAGTGTGGAGCTGTTATTGGCAGAGAGGTTTAGAACTCTCTTTCTTACTGGTCTATTAACCAATTTTCCGCATGTTGATGTCACCATGGAAGGCCAAAACTCCATCCCACCAAAACAGGCTGAACTGTTAAGGGAGGCATGAAAAAAACAGCCACTCGGCCCTCCATGGAACCTCGGTACCTAAATAGTACTCTAAATACCCCAATTCATGTTGTTAAGTTTGAAAGAATACTAGATCGAAATTGCTGACACCTTCCAAACCAATGAGTGTTCGGAACTTTAAAGCCAATAATCTCTGAATCATTTACCTTATAGTCCCAAACTCTCGAAACGTTAAGTACTGAAGTGAGACCGTGATATATTTTTACAATTGTTATGTCCCCTCTTCTATTCATGTGGATGATGATGGGTAGTGATTATAATACATTGACTATCTTCTACAACACAGAAAGTACAACATGTCCTCCATTTTGAGGTGAGTGCCGTTCAAGACGTGATTTGCATCTCTGGCGAGTAGCCCCCACTCAGCTGTTGGCAGGCCACTTTCGCATCTCCTCAATAAATAAGTTATTCGAAAGTCATGTTTTTATTTATAAAAAATCTAATGTTGCGGGGGGGATAAGACTGAGATGTTTTATTTCAGATACTCTTTAAAGAGGTAGGGTTTTAGATGTTTTTGAAAGATGGCCAGGGACTCTGTTGTCCTAGCATCATGGGAAAGCTGCTTCCACCATTGGGTGGCGGGTTGGGTTTGAGCATAGCCTGAAGGTAGGGAGGAGCAGTTCCCCTTGCTGCTCCTATAACATTGTTGCTTCCATCTCTCTCCTTGCCGCAACCTGGGCTCAAACCAGGGACCTCCTGAACACATTGACAACAGTCACCCTTGAAGCATCATTACATATCGCTCCACAAAAGCCTCTGCACTTGCAGAGCAAGGGTAACAACTACTTCAAGGTCTCAGAGCGAGTGACGTCACCAGTTGAAACGCTACTAGCGCTCACCAATAACTAGCTAGCCATTTCACAGCGGTTACACTCCGTAGGCAAGCACCATGGTCTTGTAGTGGATATGAGCCTCGACAGAGAGCCAGTGGAGTGTATGGAGGAGCGGGGTGACATGAGAGAACTGTGAGACATGAGAGATGAGCGAATCTAGCCATGGGTTAATTTGAAAGACAATAGTAAGGAATTTCTGTAATCTAAAATTCGGCATGCCACCTTCCAGCTAACCACAGCCAGCTAAAGGCTGCAAGCTGTTTTGGTTTCTATAGATACCTTACATTTGATTTGATTTATTTGCCACTTTAAAAACACAATACAATGTGGATATAATGCATTTACAATCATTGAGGATGACACAAAAAAGTGATACACCTAATAATTCACAGTTTAAGTAGAATAATGATATATTGATTGTGCCCAAAAATAGCCTACATTTATTTCATATACAAACAGTTCCTTTCTAGCAATAAAAAACACTCCTTAAACCGCCTCACCCACTTGAAGAAAAGTGTTGATATTTATGCCTCAACAGGAAGTTATCTTTGTTACAATCTTCCATTGAGTTTTCAAACTTGTCTTTGATACGTAGACTTTGAGAAAGAAAATTCTACAAGTAGGTTGCGGGTTGGCAGGACTGGCTGATGTCACTTTTGGAAACCGGAATGCTTACAGATGCTGCTCTCAGATGCAGAGTAGCCCACGTTTTGCGAGCATGGAGAGTCCAGAAAGCCAGACAAGTAAATTGGGCTAAGGAATAGAAAATTGGGTATTGGAGAAAGGCCATCAGTGAGTGTTCTGCAAACAGTACAGTGGATGAAGGCACGGCATGAGCGAGGTGAATGGATAGATGTGGTTATGGACAGTGAGGAAGAAGAAGAGCCAAGTGCCGAGGGAAGATGTGTGTTGAGGAAGAAAGGCGCCAAGTACAAACAGTACATTGCTGTCTTTAATGGCTTCGAAATTGAACCTGACTAGAGTGAGGATGAATTACCTGCGATGGCAGGTGTGGTGAAGATCCTCGCCACGATGGTCATGCAAAAGATGATTCTGGTCCAGTGGGAGTAGATTCCTGCTTTTTGGCTGACCCATATGTAGTTTCAGGGTCGGTAGAAAATAAGTTGGGTACTGTTAATAAATCGGTCGCTCAAAGTGGACGTGTGATGATTTTCTGTGTGTCTTCCGTACAGAGGGAGCGGAGGCTTCGCATAATGTGCCTCGTGACAAGATCTGTGACTTGCTTTGCTCTCCGGAGCAGGGCACCTTTGAAAGGAGTGATTACTGGGGTGGCGTTAAGTGTTGAGGTAGAACAACTGAAATGCAAGATTCACTGTGTCTGTGATGCCGACTGTTTGGAACATTACATTTACAGTACCAGTCAAAAGTTTGGACACACCTACTCATTCAAGGGTTTTTCTTTATTTTTACTATTTTCTACATTGTAGAATAATAGTGAAGACATCAAAACTATGAAATAACACATATGGAATCATGTAGTATCCAGAAAAGGGTTAAAGAAATCAAAATACATTTTGAATTTAATATTCTTCAAAGTAGCCACCCTTTGCCTTGATGACAGCTTTGCACACTCTTGGCATTCTCTTAACCAGCTTCATAAGGTAGTCACCTGGGATGCACTACTAATGCATTTCAATTAACAGGTGTGCCTTGTGTTGTGACAAGGTCAGGCTGGTATACAGAGGATAGCCCTATTTGGTGGAAAACCAAGTCCATATTCAAATAAGCAAAGAGAAATGGCAGTCCATCATTACTTTAAGACGTGAAGGTCAGTCAATACGGAAAATTTCTAGAACTTGCAGTCACAAAAACCATCAAGCACTATGACGAAACTGGCTCTCATGAGGACCGCCACAGGAAAGAAAGACCCAGATTTACCTCTGTTGCAGAGGATAAGTTCAACCTCAGAAATTCCAGCCCAAATAAATGCTTGACAGAGTTCAAGTAACAGACACATCTCAACACAAACTGTTCAGAGGAGACTGCGTGAATCAGGCCTTCATGGTCGAATTGCTGCAAAGAAACCACTACTAAAGGACACCAATTAGAAGAAAAGACTTGCTTGGGCCAAGAAACACGAGCAATGGACACAATGGACATTAGTCCTTTGGTCTGATGAGTTCAAATTTTAGATTTTTGGTTCCAACAGCCGTGTCTTTGTGAGACGCAGAGTAGGTGAACGGATGATCTCCGCGTGTGTGGTTCCCACCATGAAGCAAGGAGGAGGTGTGATGGTGTGATGGTGTGGGGTTGCTTTGCTGGTGTCACTGTCTGTGATTTATTTACAATTCAAAGCACACTTAACCAGTATGGCTACCACAGAATTCTGCAGCGATACGCCATCCCATCTGGTTTGTGCTTAGTAGGACTATCATTTGTTTTTCAACAGGACAATGACCCAACACACCTCCAGACTGTGTAAGGGCTATTTGACCAAGAAGGAGAGTGATGGAGTGCTGCATCAGATGACCTGGCCTCCACAATCACCCAACCTCAACCCAATTGAGGTGGTTTGGGATGAGTTGGACCGCAGAGTGAAGGAAAAGCAGCCAACAAGTGCTCAGCATATGTGGGAACTCCTTCAAGACTGTTGGAAAATCATTCCAGGCGAAGCTGGTTAAGAGAATGCCAAGAGTGTGCAAAGCTGTTATCAAAGCAAAGGGTGGCTACTTTGAAGAATCTCAATCTTTCAAGAATTTATTTGTTTAACACTTTTTTGGTTACTACATTACTCGATAAGCATTATTTCGTAGATTGGATGTCTTCACTATTATTCTACAATATAGAAAATAGTAAAAGTAAAGGAAAACCTTTGAATGAGTAGGTGTGTCCAAACCTTTGACTGGTACTGTCCTTAGCCCAGATGAGACTTTGTCTATATTTTCTTTTTTACACTGTATTTACTTTGTTGAGACACTACAACGGGCTAACGGTGCCAAGTTTGTGCCGCAGACATGAAGGTAAGAACATAACTCTTACCAACTTTAAATGTACATATTTATTGGAAATATCTGCCTTTACAGACTGTCACAATAAATGTATATAAAATATAGGGTGTGGGGAGGGATATACTGTATGTTAACATAGTGTGTCATTTCTAAAACTCCTCTAGCATTTTCTAGCTTAGGTTTCTGGCTGCAATGACCTGAAGTCGACAGTGTGGCAGATACTACCTTGCATTCTGTTAAGCCATCTTGTCATCGCCACAACCTGGACCGAGGCAGGGGATAAGGCCTGGTTCAGGGACTTGTTTCTGAAGACCATTCTTCACAGTAAGCTTTGAATGTGCTACACTTGTTTTCTCTACTTTTAAGTAAATTCTTAAACTTGTGTAAGTCCATGTGCGAGTCAATTGTAACTCAATGTTCTTTATTTGTTTACCGGAGCCATTCGGAAGAACTTTACAACCCGGGATGCCATGGGTGAGGGTATTCAGGTTCAGATTCAGGTCACCCGTTACCTGGAGGTGGAAGGTGCACAGGGGAGAGGGGCCTGCTGCAGTGACGGCCAAGCTTTCGACCACCTGTCTCAAAACCAGCCTCTACCCCCAAGCCACAAGATTGTTGCAACCGTTGAACCCTGGGCTGACTAGTGCACCCTACCACAGACTTACCATTTACTCATATTCAGTACACACTGAAATCCCTTTAGTTTACTGGACCAATGCATTAGTTAGGCCACCATTCCGCACTACTAATGTATATACAGTACTTTCATATAAGTAGTTGCTGCTACAGCATTGTACTTATTGAACTCTCTATGCACATGGGCAAACAACGTCCCCATAGCCTACTATATCCTTATAGGCTATTTTTTTTTCTTATTTTCTTTTATCATTATGCCTCTTGTGCTTGATTTAGTTATTTAATATTTGTATCAGTATGTTATATATTTACAATGTCACTTATTTGATTGCTTTCCTATGTTACTTATTTAATTACTATAACACTTTTGCCGCCATTTCACTGTGTGAGAAGCCTGCATGACAATGACATTGACATGACAATAAAATTTGACTTGACCGGGTTATGATTTGTCGTCACCACTGGATCCAGGACTGGGCCTCGTTATCTGATATATTTTGCGAACACAATCATTTACAGTACTTTTCCACAAACCTTTTTCAAATTGGACAAGGCATGCAATGTACATTAAATAAGTGGCGACAGGGAGTAGGCATGCCGCTGGTTTGATGCTGAAAAACGTCTTGCCTCTGAATGGCAGCTGTAGTGTCACAGTTCGGGAGAAGGACAGGTGTAAGGTGGGTGAGCTATGTGAGGAAAACAGGCTTGACAAAGCGGCATATCGCAGAATGTATGTATGAAAAAGTATGAAAATGTAAGCACTCAATACTGCAAGTCGCCCTGGATAAGAGCGTCTGATAAAAAAATCTATAAATAAAATGATGCGATGGGGAAAGTAGCTGTCGCACAGCGCGCGACCACTCTGGGGGGATGGCGGCCTCCCGAGTGCTCATTACTAACTGGGAAAGCGATTGATCAGAACGTCCATTCATATCCAGTGACAGATACCACGTTGACTACTACCAACACTTTGAAAGCACAGCATCATTTAAAAACACCAAATCTACCATGTCTGCTTTTCCTATTGCGCCTGTAGCACCTTGTTTTACCCTGTTTTCACCAGGCCTCTTCTCTGATCCTCCAGTCTCATTTGGCTCCAGATTACACCATCCTCACAGTCCCTTTCATACCCCTGCCTCTTTCTACTCGGTGGGGGTCAGCCCATGCTGTGGCAACCCAATTGGAAAGCTAACCGATCAGACCACAGTGATGTCACTGTCTGCCAATGCTTTAGCACTTAAACTACTGTGGTGGAGCATTTATAAATAGAGAAAGAACATTGTTAAAGACATTCTGATCATGAAATGTTTACCATGGTCATGTAGAGGCATCCAGTCAATGTATTGTACATATGTGTGGCATGTGCAGGACTAATACCCATAGCTTTGGTCAGAGAAGGCCATAGGGCAGTTTGGGCAAATGCCAAATTGTACAGCCGTGGCCAAAAGTTTTGAGAATGACACAAATATTAATTTCCACAAAGTTTGCTGCTTCAGTGTCTTTAGATATTTTTGTCAGATGTTACTATGTAATACTCAAGTATAATTATAAGCATTTTATAAGTGTCAAAGGCTTTTATGGACAATTACATGAAGTTGATGCAAAGAGTCAATATTTGCAGTGTTGACCCTTCTTTTTTTTGCAATCTGCCCTGGAATGCTGTCAATTAACTTCTGGGCCACATCCTGACTGATGGCAGCCCATTCTTGCATAATCAATGCTTGGAGTTTGTCAGAATTTGTGGGGGTTTGTTTGTCCACCTGCCTCTTGAGGATTGACCACAAGTTCTCAATGGGATTAAGGTCTGGGGAGTTTCCTGGCCATTGACCCAAAATATCGATGTTTTGTTCCCCGAGCCACTTAGTTATCACTTTTGCCTTATGGCAAGGTGCTCCATCATGCTGGAAAAGGCATTGTTCGTCACCAAACTGTTCCTGGATGTTTGGGAGAAGTTGCTCTCGGAGGATGTGTTGGTACCATTCTTTATTCATGGCTGTGTTCTTAGGCAAAATTGTGAGTGAGCCCACTCCCTTGGCTGAGAAGCAACCCCACACATGGATGGTCTCAGGATGCTTTACTGTTGGCATGACACAGGACTGATGGTAGCGCTCACCTTGTCTTCTCCGGACAAGCTTTTATCCGGATGCCCCAAACAATCGTAAAGGGGATTCATCAGAGAAAATGACTTTACCCCAGTCCTCAGCAGTCCAATCCCTGTACCTTTTGCAGAATATCAGTCTGTCCCTGATGTTTTTCCTGGAGAGAAGTGGCTTCTTTGCTGCCCTTCTTGACACCAGGCCATCCTCCAAAAGTCTTTGCCTCACTGTGCGTGCAGATGCACTCACACCTGCCTGCTGCCATTCCTGAGCAAGCTCTGTACTGGTGGTGCTCCGATCCCGCAGCTGAATAAACTTTAGGAGACGGTCCAGGCACTTGCTGGACATTCTTGGGTGCCCTGAAGCCTTCTTCACAACAATTGAACCGCTCTCCTTGAAGTTCTTGATGATCCGATAAATGATTGATTTAGGTGCAATCTTACTGGCAGCAATTTCCTTGCCTGTGAAGCCCTTTTTGTGCAAAGCAATGATGACGGCACGTGTTTCCTTGCAGGCAACCATTATTGACAGAGGAAGAACAATGATTCCAAGCACCACCCTCCTTTTGAAGCTGCCAGTCTGTTATTCGAACTCAATCAGCATGACAGAGTGATCTCCAGCCTTGTCCTCGTCAACACTCACACCTGTGTTAACAAGAGAATCACTGACATGATGTCAGCTGGTCCTTTTGTGGCAGGGCTGAAATGCATTGGAAATGTTCTTTGGGGATTCAGTTAATTTGCATGGCAAAGAGGGACTTTGCAATTAATTGCAATTAATCTGATCACTCTTCATGACATTCTGGAGTATATGCAAATTGCCATCATACAAACTGAGGCAGCAGACTTTGTGAAAATTAATATTTGTGTAATTCTCAAAACTTTTGGCCACAACTGTACACACCTGTTCTATTCATATACTGTCCATACTGTTTTACCCACTTTATATGAATATACTGTATTCTAGTCATGGCTCATTCTATATAACTACTTCTGTACTATTGTATTTATTTAACCTTTATTCAATGTATTTTTTCAATTCTGTGTACGTGACCAATACACTTTGATTTGATTTGATTACATTACGGATTAGACTACAGTACATGCTAATGTTTCCCCACCACTCCAGACGAAGTTTCCCCCGGAATCCCAAAACAGCTCCAGATGGCAGGCTGGTTTCCTGGTTGCTATCTGCTCAGCCATTCAGAGAGCGTCCAATCGTGCATGGGCTAAAAGCATGTGGGGGGGAACGAGCCAATACCAGAGCTGCCTCTCTCACATACTGACAGGAAGCAGTGGAGCGCAATCCACGCATACACACACGCACGCAGGCACACACACAAAAACACACATACTGACATGTGCGTGAACTCAAAAACACAGATACTCTTTCTCTCTCTTGCACACACACTATCTTTATCACTCTCACACACACATACACACACAAATACTCAAACACTCTCACATACACACACATAATAACTTTCTCTCTCTCACACACACACAAACTCACACACCATACCATGACCCTAGGGTTAGCATGCAGGCTCCAGTGACAACCTGCTATATATCTGTCTAATCAAACAGGCCTGACTGTCACCCTCTCTCCTCACTGTGTAGACGTGTGTTTACGCCTCTGTTCGCTTTTGATGGAGGGTTGAGGGGGAGTTCTGGAAACTTCCCCATCCGGTAGTGGTGAATGTGCTTTTTTCCTCTGAGCTGTGAAGAGAGAGGGGGAGAGAGCTCCAGTACTAGCTGTCAGCTAGCGTTAGCCTCCCAGGCAGAGAAAAATTCGCCCACGGACTGGAGTCATGGATGGAGGCTCTGTCATACAGACAACGTCTGCTTCACTGCTGCTGATGATGATGTTTCTGCTGCTGTGGCCCCACACTGTCCTTATCACCACACACACACAGACATAACACACATAGACAGTCACACAGTCAGAACAAACATTCATACACACACACAAACACAGACATAACACACATAGACAGTCACACAGTCAGAACAAACATTCATACACACACACACACACAGACATAACACACATAGACAGTCACACAGTCAGAACAAACATTCATACACACACACACACACACACACACACACACAGACACAGGCTAATTTGAGAACAAGGCTCCCGAAATTTTACCAGCATATCGAATGTGCCACCCGGGCTGGTAAAATCATGGATCATTGTTATTCTAACTTCCGTGATGCATACAATGNATAGTTATACACAGTTTTCCAGTAACAAGGTCCAAAATCTTGTTTGAAGCAATTTGTCTATAAAAAATAGTGCAGTACTGGTAGGTAAGATGATAGGAACACTATGGGACATTTTCAGCAGGTTCTAACTGTGAAATACAGTTATACACAGTTATCCAGAAACAAGCTCTAAAATCTTGTTTGAACCAATTGGTAAGTAATAACTAGAGCAGTACTGATAGTAGATATGATAGGAACACTATGGGACAATTTCAGCATGTTGCAACTGTGAAATATAGTTATACACAGTTTTCCAGAAACAAGGTCAAAAGTCTTGTTTGAAGCAATTTGTAAGTAAAAACTAGTGCATAACTGGTGGTAGAGATTGTAGGAACACGATGAGACAATTTCAGCATGTTGCAACTGTGAATGATAGTTATATACAGATTTCCAGAAATAAGGTTAAAATCTTGTTTGAACCAATTGGGGAAGTAATAACTTGAGCAGTACTGTTAGTTGAGATGATAGGAACACTATAAGACAATTTCAGCATGTTGCAACTGTGAAATATAGTTATATACAGTTTTCCAGAAACAAGGTCTAAAATCATGTTTGAAGCAATTTGTAAGTTAAAACTAGTGCATTACTGGTAGTAGAGATGATTGGAACACTATGAGACAATTTTCAGCATTTTGCAACTGTGAAATTAAGTTATATACAGTTTTCCAGAAACAAGGTCTAAAATCTTATTTGAAGCAATTTGTAAGTAAAAACGATTGCAGTACCTGTAGTAGAGATGATTGGAACACTATGAGACAATTTTCAGCATTTTGCAACTGTGAAATTAAGTTATATACAGTTTTCCAGAAACAAGGTCTAAAATCAT
>QNTS01004568.1:109720-130495 GCA_003317085.1 Hucho hucho
AAACAGCCAACACACCACTCCCACTGAGACAGTAACTGCTCTCTACAGCCAACACACCACTCCCACTGACACAGAAACAGCCATCTACAGCCAACACATCACTCCCACTGACACAGACAACACACCACTCCCACTGAGACAGAAACAGCCAACACACCACTCCCACTGAGACAGTAACTGCTCTCTACAGCCAACACACCACTCCCACTGAGACAGAAACAGCAAATGATATCTTGCAATGAGGCCATTGCAGCCACCAGCTTCTATTTTCAGATGCATTAGGGAATCAGCATGCGAACTAATAAATAATTGACATAATCAAGTCTCCATAATCAGGAGCATGATGACGACCCCATGGAGTCAAGGAATGACATCATCAAGGATGACCCTGCTGAAGTGTCAGATGATCTCATGCATAGCATTTAAATCCCTGTAAAGAGATCAGTTTACACTGGGGCTTGTTTATCTGGTGCATGCGTCACCTGACTAGTATATGGCTGGACTGAAGCAAAACACATAGCCTATACAGTGCATTCGGAAAGTCTTCAGACCTCTTCACTTTTTCCACATTTTGTTACTTTACTGCCTTATTCTAACATTGATTAAATAGGTTGTTCTTTTTCATCAATCTACACACAATACCCCATAATGACAAATTCAAAAACAGGTTTAGATATTTTTGCAAACGTATTAAAAATGAAAATATCACATTTACATAAGTTCAGACCCTCAGTACTTTGTTCAAGCACCTTTGGCAGCGATTACAGCCTTGAGACTTCTTGGGTATGAACTACTAGCTTGTCACACCTGTATTTGGGGAGTTTCTTCTATTCTTCTCTGCAGATCCTCTCAAGCTCTGTCAGGTTGGATGGGCAGCACCGCTGCACAGATATTTTCAGGTCCTCTAGAGATGTTCACTATGGTTTAAGTCCAGGCTCTGGCTGGGCCAATCAAGGACATTCAGAGACTGTGTGTCCAACACTCCTGTGTTGTCTTGGCTGTGTGCTTAGGTCCTGAGTGCTCTGGGCCAGGTTTTCATCAAGGATCTCTCTGTACTTTGCTCCTTTCACCTTCCCCTCGATCCTGACTAGTCTCCCAGTCCCTGCCGCTGAAAAACATCCCCACAGCATGATGCTGCCACCACCACCATGCTTCACCGTAGGGATGGCATTGGCCAGGTGATGAGCGGTGCCTGGTTTCCTCCAGACGTGACACTTGGCATTCAGGCCAAAGAGTTCAATCTTGGTTTCATCAGAGCAGAGAATCTGGTTTCTCATAGTCAAGAGTCCTTTAGGTGCCTTTCGGCAAATTCCAAACGGGCTGTCACGTGCCTTTTACTGAGGAGTGGCTTCCGTCTGGCCACCCTACCATAAAGGACTGTTTGGTGGAGTGCTGCAGAAATGGTTGTCTTTCTGGAAGGTTCTCCCATCTCCACACAGGAACTCTATCAGAGTGACCATCTGGTTCTTGGTCACCTCCCTGACCAAGGCCCTTCTCCCCTTATTGCTCAGTGGCCAGCTCTAGGAAGAGTCATGGTGGTTCCAAACTTCTTCCATTTAACTTCTTAGGGAGTAGCGCACGAGGTGACCGTTTTGGAGAGCCTGGCGTGCCCAAAGTAAAATGCCTCCCATTCAGGCCCAGAAAATAGGATAACAGAACGGATATGGCAGGCGAAACCCCGAGGAATTTCTGTCCTGGAAAAAGTGGTTTTGACAGAGTGCCTCATTTGGAACCCCTCCCTTATGAAAATGCCCATATAAGGGCATATGAATGCAGTACCTATCGCTTCCTCTGGATGTCAACAGTCTCGAGACACTGTTCAGATTTTTATTAGATGCATTAGAGCAGAGAAGAAGAGGAATCAGGAAGTGTCCCCTCAGATGTCCTATACAAGACAACGCGCGCTCCTGCCAGGCTCGTCCTTAGTTTTTTTTCCGTTCTTATCGCCCAGTTTATATTCCGGTTGAATTATTATAGTAAATATACATAAAAGTGTTCCTAAGGATACATTAAAAAGGATGTTTGATTGTTCTTGGACAAGTTTATAGGTATAAGTTGAACGAGTTCTCTTCACATTTCAATGGAGGAGTGGAGGCTGTAGTTTCTGAATATAAATGCGCGAACCAAACGGAGATTTATGGATATAATACATTACTTTTTCTAACAAAAGAACCATGGATTGTCTTCGTTGGACACTTGGGAAGCCATCAGCAGAAGTTCTTCAACAGGTACTTGATTTGTTTTCGCTGTGAAATGTGTTTTGTGTGAACCGGGAAGGCTAATGAATTCATGGTAATGGGAAAAATAGTGAAGGTGCTACCCTCAAACAATCAAATGTGGTGCTTTTGCCGTAAAGCCTTTTTGAAATCGGACAACGCTGTGATATTGCCAAGAAACAGAGCTTTTGATGAGTATGAAACACTTGTATATTGGTGCATGTTTAATAATTCAACTTTTGGATTTTGAATTTGGCGCCTTGCATTTCACCTGGTAGTGTCGGGAGTGGGGCGCTAGCGCCCCAGCGCACCTTGCTGCTCCTCTGCAGCAAGGAGCAGCATTTAAGAATGCTGGAGGCCACTATGTTCTTGGGGACCTTCAATGCTGCAGACATTTTTTGGTACCCTTCCCCAGATCTGTGCCTCGACACAATCCTGTCTAGGAGCTCTACGGACAATTCCTTCGTCCTCATGGCTTGGTTGTTGCTCTGACACGCACTGTCAACTGTGGGACCTTATATAGACAGGTGTGTGCCTTTCTAAATCATGTCCAATCAATTGAATATACTTCAGGTGGACTGCATCAAGTTGTAGAAACATCTCAAGGATGATCAATGGAATCAGGGTGCACCTGAGCTCAATTTCAAGTCTCATAGCAGGGTCTGAATACTTATGTAAATAAGGTATTTCTGTTCTGTATTTTTTATAAATTTGCCACAATTTAAAAAAAAAACCTGCATTGTCATTATGGGGTATTGTGTGTAGGTTAATAAGACAATTTTTATATAATACATTTTAGAATATGGCTGTAAGATAAAATGTGGAAAAAGTGAAGGGGTCTGAATACTTTCTGAATGCATCTATGTATTGATGCCATTTAACGAAGAATCTGACAAAACTTAAGCATATTTCTTCGTATTCACTGCAGTTTTTCTATAAAAACATCATGCTTTTATATATAAAATTTGAGTCCCAGGGAGTCCCATTGAAACCAAAGGAGCCCTGCTTTGAGTGCCTATATAGATATACATTTGTATGGTTCCCTATAGAACACTTCCCATTTTCATCCCTGGCGCAAAGCTTCACCACCATGACGTTCAATAATTCAGCATGCATGTCTTTTTATAGCCCATGAATTCCCACCGGACTACCTGTGCTGTTCATCAGGTAGCCTAAGCTTTCACAACTTCCGCCAATCTTGAACTTGACACATCGGAACTGTATGTAGCGTGACATGAATCTAGTCGACTGGTGTGTTTCTCATCAGACGCATGTCATGGCTTTTGGTAAGCCTAGAAGCGAACGTTTTAAACAGAACACTGAATTAACGGTCATGTTTACCGTAGACAGGTGTTTACACGCGTGAGTATGCGTTATCTATATGAAGTGACGGAAAGATAAACCTACCATAATTCTCCCCATCCATACTGATGCTGCTGTAGGCTTCAGTCTCTTGAGCTCACTCTGCTGCAACCGATATCTTCAATACGTCCGCCCACGCTTGTCCGGTTGTCAGTCTGCCTGGATGTATCCCTCCCTAAAGTCCACAACTGATTCGAAAGCGGTTTTTCCTATTTCTTCTGTTCCTGCTGAAACTAAATCGGTTAAGTTGTGTACAGTAGCTAGGTATGCAGGCAGGGCTTGGAGAGCATCAATCCATCCAAACGGAGACAGAAACCGCACAATCATGGCCCCTCCTTTCAGAGGTGATGTCACGCGCTATAACTTAATTTGTCAGATACTATGCCATTTTACTCATTTAAATAATTACTGTTATGAACTAGCACAATTGACTTATAAATTAATGTGTCGTTGCACCTGCATGATGTCAGTGCCATGCATTATTTAGTGAAATATATATTTGAGATCCCATGTTAATTTTCAGACTTATGACGCTGTAAAATGACAGCTCATTCGGAAAGTATTCAGACCACTTGACTTTACACATTTTGTTTCAGCCTTATTCTAAAATGTATTAAATGTGGGGGCCACTCTACACACAATACCCCATAATGACAAAGCAAAAATAGGTATTTCGACATTTTTGCTAATTTATAAACAGAAAAAGTATATATATATATATATATATATATCACATTTCAGTAAGTATTCAGACCCTTTACTCAGTACTTTGTTGAAGCAACTTTGACAGCGATTATAGCCTCGATTCTTCTTGGGTATGACGCTACAAGCTTGGCACACCTGTATTTGGGGAGTTTCTCCCATTCTTCTCTGCAGATCCTCTCAAGCGCTGTCAGGTTAGATGGGGAGCGTCACTGCACAGCTATTTTCAGGTCTTTCCAGAGATGTTCAAATCGGGTTCAAGTCCGGGCTCTGGTTCATGTCCGGCCACTCGAGGACATTGAGACATGTCCCGAAGCCACTCCTGCATTGTCTTGGCTGTGTGCTTAGGGTTGTTGTCCTGTTGGAAGGTGAACCTTCATCCCAGTCTGAGGTCTTGAGCGCTCTGGAGGAGGTTTTTCGTCAATAATCGCTCTGTACTTTGCTGCATTCATCTTTCCCTCGATTCTGACTAGTCTCCCAGTCCCTGTCGCTGAAAAACATCCCCACAGCATGATACTGCCACCACCATGCTTCACCATAGGGATGGTATTAGCCAGGTGATGAGCAATGCCTGGTTTCCACCAGACGTGACGCTTGGCATTCAGGCCAAAGAGTTCAATCTTGGTTTTATCAGACTAGAGAATCTTGTTACTCATGGTCTGAGTCCTTTAGGTGCCTTTTGGCAAACGCCAAGCGAGCTGTCATTTTCCTTTTACTGAGAAGTGGCTTCTATCTGGCCGCTCTACCATAACGGCCTGATTGACGGAGTGCTGCAGAGATGGTTGTCCTTCTGGAAGGTTCTTCAATCTCCACAGAGGAACACATTTCCAAGAACTCCACATTGGGTTCTTGGTCCCCTCCCTGACCAAGGCCCTTCTCCCCCGATAGGTAGTCTTGGTGGTTCCAAACTTCTTCCATTTAAGAATGAATGAGGCCACTGTGTTCTTAAGGAGCTGCAATTCTGCAGAAATGTTTTGGTACCCTTCCCCAGATCTGTGCCTCAACACAATCCTGTCTTGGGGGCCCTATGGATGATTCCTTCGACCTAATGGCTTGGTTTTTGCTCTGACATGAACAGTCAACGGTGGGACCTTATGTAGACAGGTGTGTACTTATCCAAATCATGTCCAATCAATTGAATTTACCACAGGTGGACTCCAATCAAGTTGTAGAAACATCTCAAGGATGATCAATGGAAACAGAATGCACTGGAGCTCAATTTTGAATCTTTATAGCAAAGGGTCTGAATACTTATTTTCATAAGGTATGTTATTTTTTTTTATAAAAGGTGCAAAAAATGTTTAAAAACCTGTTTTTGCTTTGTCATTATGGGGTATTGTGTGTAGATTGATGAGGGAAAATGAATTTAATCAATTTTAGAACAAGGCTGTAGTGTAACAAAATGTGGATAAAGTGAAGGGGTCTGAATACTTTCCAAATGCACGTAGAAAGCCATATAACAATTAAAATGCAGTCTGATATCCCATTCAGGCTTTTGATGGTTAGTAGAAAATATGAATATATTCTACTAACAAAGAAGCAAGACCAGACACCTATTCTCACAAAGTCATAACTTTATTGCACCTGTATAGCGAATTACATTACCCATTTTGGTAAGTCACTTTTCATTATGAAATGTCTCTCCTTGGTCTGAAAAGACGGTGCAAAATATAGAACCATCAATGCAAATGACGTGGATCAGTCACACCAGTATAATGTCCTCGTGTCAGTTTCCTTGAGAATCGAACATGTCCTAAAGTTAATCAACATTAAACACATTCAATGGAACTGGTGATGAAACCGCTCTCGTACTGTATGACACTACAGTAACAAGGTCTCATCGTATGAGAAACACATATGAACATCCATCTGCAAGAAATTATTTAAAGTTTCACAGTCCCCCACCAACCCAAATACAGATTACATCTGTATTTTTTGTAGCACATTAAAGATTTAAGAAAAGTTTATTTAAATGATTTAACATTATCAATTAACTATACTCTTTAAGCAGAGATCTTTTGAATGAAAGTCAATGGGTGGCTAGAACATTACTAGCCTCGTACAAATCATCCTGATCTCACAAGCTTGCATTCTGTTTCTGTGTAGCTGATCAGATCAGGATGGTTTGTACGAGGCTAGGTCTACGCAGGGATGACAGGGAAAGCATGGGAAACACCAGGTGGACTGTACAATCTTCTACATTAGCAAAGCGGTTTTGTTTAAATTACTATCAATTATGATCTATGTATCAAATCGGTACCCAGATAAGTGGAAGATCCCATGTTTTCACCCACCCCAACCTCCACCAAATATACTTGTAGAAAACAGTATCTTCAGGATAAAAATGGCGGTGGTGTGTAATAAAATGTGGACTTTGCTAGGAGGTTGGTTGTACATGAGGGTTGTAAGGTTGAGGGATGGCTGGGTACATCAAGTTCCAGATTACCAGTTAGTTGGACTGTCTGTCAGAGATTTGCATAGAGTTCAGATTGGGACAATGATCAAGTACTAATAGCATATACAACAACTTCAAACTAACAATGCCTGGCGCAACATATGTAATCTAGCCTGGCCCCAGATGTCTGTGCTGTATTGTCAACATTGACAATGGCTATAGGTGTTGGCCAAACCACACAAACGGATCGGGAACCAGCCCACATGTAACTCTTTATCTGGGCTAGAACACACAAAGAAAGAACTGTTGGTTCGTATTAAGGCCTAAAATTCATTGAGAAAACACATGTACAACAAAGATGAACTCCACTGGTGATGGAGCATTGCTAAACGATGGACACCAACCCAACTTTTAGTTAGAGACCAGGGACCAAGGACTTGACATTTTGGGAATAAGAAGCAATTAGCTCCACTCATGACCTACTGTAAATGTCTAGGCGTTGAAAAAAAGTTCCCAATTCAACACACCCACCCAGAATCGCACTCAAACCCTCTTTTGCAAAACAGAATGGGACTGTTTACCAGAAAGGAGAGCAAATGGATTACAAAGCAGATGAAACAATGATATGTCTAATACATTAAAGGTGGATTATGTGGTGTTACAAACAGGCAAAGCATTGACGTTATCTTTACAATCCCCAACTTGACCTGGGGCGGTAGAGACATCCGCCTATGAACTTTGCAATTAGCTGATGTAGGGGAAATTCCTATTCCAGCATCACTTGGTGTTAAATCAACCATGACATTTTCTATTCTGACACATCTACCAAATTACATCATTTTCAGAACCGTCAAATTAAATTCACCCAGGAAAAAAAAAAAAAAAACTATTAGGGACGCAGAACTGAATATACTGAAATGGGAAACTTCAAATACCACCATCATGCACACAATAATCAAGAAGATTAAACTAAAGATGGAGGCCTTTTGTCTGCTTGGGACAGGCATGTGACTGTTTCCCCCCTCCAAATTCATGCTTGTAAAATAACAGTACAATCAGAATATGTCAGCAGCAGCCACAGTGGGTCAGTTTGATCAAGTCATGTAGAACATATCAAGGCATTGTGGCAAAGAAATCAAACAGAATAAGAACACATAAAACCATAAAAGTATCAGTCATTCAAACAAACTAAAAGAGGATGGGATTAAAGCAAATCAGTTACCATGGTTTCACGATTTGGGGTCCTGTTCATGTTTCGTATCTTTTAAAGGTGACTTGGTGATTGCTGATGGTGATAAGCGTGAGATGGTCACCCCACGTCTTCACATACAGATTAGGCCATATGAGTCAGGAGAACAGTATTCAGAGCACTCACCTCTACTGTCCTGCAGATCCCTAAGTCTGCAACAGCACAACGGTTGTAACCAGTGGTGTAGCAGAGGGTAAACGCACGTAAATGCCATTTACACGTGTGTTTGTATTTTTCCCAAGCGTTTACCCACCATTTGCGGAAAAATGCATTGAACGTATAGGGAGTGTTGCTTTACTCAGCAGGAACGGCGATCAACGTTTACCCACCCATTTTTTTTATATACACTAAATCACTGGTTGCAACATTGTAGAATGTTCAGAGAAATAGATTGTGTAGAACAGAATGATTTTCTATAGGAAGTCATTTCAGCTCGATACATGACATTACTATAATTCTAAGTTCTGAACGTTTCGCCCACCTGAACACAACCCAAGTGTCTCCCTCATAGGTTTCAATACATTAAGCTGATGGTTAAGGGTTATCTAGCATACATTATACAAAATTACCTTACCTCATCCTTTCACACAGATAAATGCTATATGGTGCATGCCACATCCTTTGATACAGGCTAGAAAATCCCAGAACCGTCCCCTAGAGTAGCCCAACCATGGAAAATGTCCAAATATGACAATTCCTAACATGACTTGTTCTGAATTCCTAACATTTCATACAGTGTCATGTTATTACCACAGATGGAAGATCAGCAGCATCACAGTACAGTAAATCCATCAGATTCCATGACAATATTTTCATACCCATCTGAGACAACGGTGTAGAAGGTCAACTCATTGTTGCGGAACCCTGGCTGACGATGGTAACATCACAGCTCGTGTTGGTCAGCTCACCAGACTCGGTCATCGGAGGAAGACATGCGGTAAGTTCTATAGTGAAGAGACTAGCACAGATCAAAGATGGTTATTCTCTCTCCAAAAGGTGTTGTTCTGTCAACTGGCCATGGTCTCTCATATTGCAATCAGGCTATGAACCGCCAAACAATCAAAAAAAGAGTAACATTGTTACAGTGGTGTCACGTGTCGTCACTCCAGTTGTACTGTATGTGGCCTAAAAACAAACATTCTGGCTGGCTCTCAGTGACGGTATCCAAAGCCGGTCTTCTTAGCGCCGGGTGTGACCGACCACATGCTCCGCCGGTCCTGGATCTTCTGGAAGATATTGCCGCTCCTCCTCTTCTCTCGCTTATACTTCATCATTTTCTTCACCTGTTCATACACACACATTCTAAATGTTAAAGGCCAGAGGTAAAATGTGCCGGAACCAGTTAGCGGTGCATTCAAAGGCATGGTTCTAGGAATAGTTAAGCCAGAAGGAGCCCTTCACCCATGTTTTAGAATGCAGAGCTAACTGAGCTAACTCATTCACTTTCCACTAGGACTGCTAGTGGAAGGCCAGGAGATTCAGGATTTTGCAAAATATCCGGGATAAAAATTGAAGCACCCTAGATAAGTCAAAAACAAGCTACAACTAAAATATATCTCTTTAACATAATGTCTTCTGTTGAAACAATCACTATGTGAAAACAGCTTTCCATGGGCTTGTGTGTCTGTGGGTGCCCTCTCACCTTTCCACTGTCAAAGTCCTCGTCCCACTCGTCAATCACCGTGTCGGTTCTGGCATCGCGGGTGTCGTCAATGGCATCCCTACTGATGGCAGATGCCTCTCCCTCCCAGCTGAGGACTGGACACACCCCCCCCTCAGTCGTTACAGCCAAATACAGCGCGAGGTAAAGTGCAACCTTGAGAATGTCTTATCAAGTTCTAGATCTCACCTTGGGTTCCATAGGCTTTGTCCAAAGAGTTCTTCAGGAGCTCCTCAACCACTCCACCACTCCTCTTGCCATCCCAGACCATGGGGGCTGGGCGGGGGACATCCTCAGGTACACCCTCTACTGCTTCTGCTGCGGGGGCCTTGGCGCGCTTGTAGCCATCCTTAACCTGGCTGTCCCACACGATCACTCCAGCTATGGTGGGGGGAGGGAGTAGAGTGAGGTGAAACATTCACAACCAGGGACAACTAAAACCAGATAAAGTAGATCGTAAAGATAATGGACCTATATTGTTTTATATAATATAATCTTTGAGAACTAACAAGAACCAAAATAAAAGCTTGACAGTCAGGAAGAAATGAAAATTCCCAAAATGTATTGTTTGAGCAAAAGAACAGCAGTAACCATGGCATCACTGGAAACTTTAAAACAAAAACAATTTCTCAGCTCTATGGAGAAATATGTAGAATTGCAGGAAACCGGCAGAATTTTTTCCACCAGCTACACCGCCAGTAGGGAGGGCCGACCAAGCTCATTGCCACGCCACCTGCCATACCCACGCCTCGCTTTAATCCAGAAAAAAACGTAACATTTGCAGATGCAACAAAAAGAGCAAACACAAAAAAATGTGAGCCCTGGGAAATGTAATAATGTATACATAACTTGCATAATGCAAAACAAGGATAGAGCCTCAAGAGATAATGCCCACAGGAGTTCAAGTCCTGAAACAATATTAGGGTATGAGTTTAGAAAAAAAGGTTATGCTAAAAATGGGTAAGACTGGACTGTTGGCTTCAATGCAGCAGTGTGTGGTGTGTGGGTGTACCGGTGCTCTCCACGGCGCCCTTCTTAGGAAGGGCCTCCGCTGCTTCAGTGGCGCTCCTCTGGTCGTCGGAACAACAACGTCTACTTTCCTCCAACTGTATCACCTCTTCTTTTAGCCTGCGCTTCTTCTTTAACTTCTTTGGCGCAGTAGAATCCCCAGCACAGTTTTCAACAACCGTGGCCTTCGTCCCAGATCTGCTGTACAAAAACATAGGTTTCTATTTTTAACGTGTAAATGTGCAAAGAAACTGGACATTTGGTTATATATATATACCAGTCAAAAGTTTGGACACCTACTCACTCCAGGGATTTTCTTTATTTCTACATTGTAGATTAATAGTGAAGACATCAAAACTATGAAATAACAAATATGGAATCATGTAGTAACCAAAAAAAAGTGTTCAACAAATCGTTTGGCGGGGGGGGATTTGACATTCTTCAAAGTAGCCACCCTTTGCCTTGATGACAACTTTGCACACTCTTGGCATTCTCTCAGCCAGCTTTTTGAGGTAGTCACCTGGAATGTATTTCAATTAACAGGTGTGCCTTGTTAAAAGTTACATTTGTGGAATATCTTTCCTTCTTAATGCGTTTGAGCCAATCAGTTTTGTTGTGACAAGGTAGGGGTGGTACGGAAGATAGCCCTATTTGGTAAAAGTCCATATTATGGCAAGAACAGCTCAAATAAGCAAAGAGAAACCACAGTCCATCATTACTAAGACATGAAGGTCAGTCAAAGCGGAACATTTCAAGAACTATTACAGTTTCTTAAAGTGCAGTCGCAAAAAACACTGATGAAACTGGCTCTCATGAGGACTGCCACAGGAAAGGAAGACCCAGAGTTACCTCTGCTGCAGAGGATAAGTTCATTAGTTACCAGCCTCAGAAAAACATTTCAGCCCCAATAAATGCTTCAGAGTTCAAGTAACAGACATATCAACATCAACTGTTCCGAGGAGACTGTGTGAATCAGGCCTTCATGGTCAAATTGCTGCAAAGAAACCACTACTAAAGGACACAAATAATAAGAAGAGACTTGCTTGGGCCAAGAAACACAAGCAATGGATGGCTAATTTGAAGAAACTCAAATATATTTAGATTTGTTTAAAAAATGTTGGGTTACTACATGATTCCATATGTGTTACTTCATAGTTTTGATGTCTTCACTACTATTGCCTTACTTCCTTACTCCATGTGCACACATTGTATATAGATTTTCCTATTATGTTATTGACTGTACTTTTGTTTATCCCATGTGTAACTGATGTTTTTGTCGCACTGCTTTGCTTTATGTATTATACATTTTTTGATGAGTTGGACCTATTAACTGAAATGTTTACTGCTGCGGGTCTAAAGCTGCATGACCAGACAGACAAATAATAGTCATCTGTAATGCATCAAACTCTTCTAGTTAGAATATCACAATAACATTTCAAAGTAACATTTCAAAGTAACCTTTCTGAAACAGAACGTGTTGATGTTGCTTCCCCCGGTCCCTCCTCAAATCTCCTTTTCTTCTTCCTCCTCCTCCTCCTCTTCATTATCATCATTGTCGTCACAGTGTCCATACTCTGCTCTCCTTGATTCGAATCACATTGGTGCGCCACTGGAACCAACTGGAGCTTACTCTCTGGCTGGGGATGGGGCTGCTTTGGTTGTTCCAGGGCTCTTTTGTCAGGGAAGGTGAGTCGCCATGATCCCCCCTGACACCAGTCCTCCTCTTGGGCCGGCGGTGAAGCCTCCAGCTGAGACTGGACCCTTTCCCTGTGGTTCTCAGCTGTATCTCCATCCTCATCCTCCCTCTTCCTCTTCTTTTTCCTTTTCCTCCTCTTCCTCTCACTGGCCGGTTCGATCAGTTCGGGCTCAGCGGGGATGTCTGGGATGACCGAGGCCAGTGCTGGCTCTCGCTCTCCGCCTTCCATCTCAGAGTGACGCCGTTTCTTCTTTTTCTTCTTTGAGGAGGCGGTGGTGCTGCTTGGGCCAGGCTCTGACAGACTGGGGGTCTTGGTAGGTTTAGGGCTCTTTGGAAGGTGGGTCTGAAGCCCATTGGTTTGTGGACAGAGGGTGGAGTTTGATTTCTGGGGACTCTGATGCTTAGATGGGATGCCTGAGTGGACATGGTGGGCTGCGGGTGGAGATTGCAGTTTGGGTGAATGGAATGGACCAACCCTGAGAGGGGAACAAGAAGAAAATGTTTAAGAACAAAATAGGAAAAATTCAAACCATCCAGCAAAATATGGTGTGGGTCGTACCTGTGACTGTGAGTGGGTGAGGTGGAGGTGAGGTTGTTAAGTTGAGCAGGATGCGTGCGGTCACTGGACGGATGGCGTGGCAGGTGGGGGTGTTGAGCCTCAGTGCTGCTCGGACTCCGGCTGCGACTGGCCTGCAGTTATCGACAAAAATAAAAACTTGGTGGTCTAAAAGAAAATTGCCATGAACGTGACAAAAAGGAGGGATGATCAAATAAAGAGGAAGTAATCATTGTGAAGACGGATGGAAGAAAAAAAATGGGAGAGAGAACAAAAACAGGAGAGGATGGTATGGCAGAGAAGAGTTAGAAATGGTTAGAAGAAAATAATTGGAACTGAAACAAAAAGAGACTACTAATACAGGGCTCTCCAATCCTTCCTGAGAGATACTGTCCTGTAGGTTCACTCCAGGTTTTCAATTCAACCCCAGTTGTAACTAACCTGATTCAGCTTATCAACAAGCTAATTATTAGAATCAGGTGTGCTAGATTAGCGTTGGAGTGAAAACCTCCAGGACAGTATCTCTCCAAGAACAAGTTTGGAGAGCCCTCTACTGGAGTATGTGTTTGGTTAGACAGGAGAATAGGAACACAGACGGTGTACTAGTCTTGCATAGGGCTGGGCGGTATACCATATTTTAATACACACACACCGGTATTGATGTTTACTCCTTTTGCTACTTGAGTTTAATACTAATCGTGCCGGAAGAGATGGCTGCCATTTTACGGGCTTCAAACCAATTGGTGTTATTTGTAACTTATTTTGTACATAATGTTTCTGCCACCATCTCGTATGGCCGAAAAGAGTTTCTGGATATCAGAACAGCGATTTCTCACCTCGTACTGGACAAAGTTTTTTTTCTTTAACGAGGCGGACGCAAAGGATTTACTTCAGACACCCGACAGGCCCAAATCCCCGTCATTCGCATGAAGAAGAGACAGATATAGGGGTCGTAGGTCAGGGTGCCTTGTAAGAATCCGACGCCCGCCTCTACCATCAGTCCTATTTCCCAATGTGCAATCATTGGATAATAAACTGGATTACTTCCAATCAAGACTATCCTACCAACGGGACATTAAACTGTAATATCTTAAGATTCACAGAGTTGTGGCTGAACGACGACATAGATAACAAATCACATTTTATTAGTCACATGCGCCGAATACAACAGGTGTAGACTTTACATAGAGCTGGCTGGGTTTTCCGTGCATCGGCAAGATGGAACTTTACACAATTGTCTGAGGATGGTGCTGGACCATCTGACATAAAAAGCAAAGGATACAGTTTGATAAAAAAAGCTTTAAATAAAAAAAAGTTGAACTCCATGTCATGTGACATGATTAACCAAAAGACAGGGCCCTAACTATAAAGACTACTAAACTATGATTAGGCCTAGCCTATTTTCCAGTGTCGCGCCATCTGTGTGAGACAGTGCTTACTTGCATCAGACAGCTTTAAAAACTTTCACAACATACTACTTCCTGTTACACCTGAGACAAAGATCCACCGTCAATCGGAGACTGGCAAATTCATCCACAAGGCATTTATAACCAGACAGTGTCTTTGTTTTTAAAATCGGACACAAACCTCTTTTGCAGTGGTCAGTACTGGCTCGCCCAGACAGCAGCGCTGTAGTGGCTAACATACTGACCAGAATGGACGCGTTGCATGCGCGAGCGTTGCAAAATAAATGTACACATACATTCAATCACCGCACCCACTGCTCGCGAGCATCTGCGTAGCCAGGCGCTAAAATATAAATCGGTTCTAATTGTGACGCTCGACCCGCTTCAAGTCCTGCCTCTCCCATCTCCTCATTGGTTTTTAGGAGCATATACCCCCATGGGTGACTGAAAGATGAAGGGCCACACTCCAGTTGGTTGTGGTAATGCACCTTAAAGTTGATTGCCAACCTCCATATAAAGTCCAAAGAAGAAAAAGAAGCCTGAAGGAAGGAGAGATGACTAGAAATGAATTTGGTTGACCGTTTTATCGGTGCATTAATTGGCAGAGTAGAGGACCTTGTGTATCTCAGGTAAAATAACAACCCAATGTTTATATCCCAGGACAAATTAGCTAGCAACAGCATGCTAGCTAGCTAAATTGCCATAAATGTTTAACACTTTTCGACCTGTCCCCAAATTAATATAATTGGTTCAGAGTTTGATTAGCTATTTCAACCTGCGTGTCCTGATCGCGTCAGGTGTCGGTGTAAAAAAATCAACTTGCGCGCGTGCGGTCTGGTCAGAAAGTAAGCGGCTACTGAGCCATTCACGGTGCCTCTAGTCTCACCTTCTTGGCCGACAGGGCCAATTTTTTGGCGGGCGGGGGAGACGTGGTGCTGCTGGGTGAAGATGTGATGTTGAGGGCCAGGGGTTTTAGCTTGACCGTCTTCTGCTCCTCCGTGCCCACGTGCTCCACACTCTTGGCAGGGGAGGCCATGCCGTTCGGGACGTTCCTAGGGGGGGTGGACGTCCCACCAACCGGCGCACTTTTGGTACCCATGGAATCCTGGATGGCAATACCAAGCATTTGATTCTGATGAATAACGTGACCAAAAACCAATGACATACAGACAAACTGACCATCTTATATCTGTATGGTAAATCCAGTATAACATGAACTAACACGACTGGGCTAAAGAAGTAATGGGAACTATTACATTCTGAGTGAGGGAAGCTCATGTAAATAAGACAACGTGCATGTTTGAGATATGCAAATTTTTATCCTGTATGTGACCGCAATTATTTAAGGGGACATTTGGTGCAGTTATAGTAGACAGACTGCCTGTCCAATAAAAGGCATAATATATTGTAACTAGTGCTGTACCTTTGAGTCGGAGGTGTCTGCCGAGGAGGAGTCCGAAAGGGACTTGAGTGAGGTAGATGCGGCCAGGCCCCTGACCCCATGGTTCCCGTGCCTCCGGTCTCCGCCGTCCGACCTGCTGCCCACACCGTTGGAGGAGGGGGCGGGGATGCTGCTGCGCACCTGGGGCTGCTGAGGAGGACAGGGCTTCTTCAGCTTCTTGAAGGGCTCCTCGATCAACATGGGTCCGCCGGGTAGCCTGGGGGGGGCGTGGGCAGAGGACGATGTCCCGTTGGACATCTTGTTGGGCTGCTGGGAACCGTTGGAGCCGTTCCTAGACACGGGTATGCCCAGGCCGCCCTCCACAGACTGGATCTTACGCAGCTGGAAAGGGTCCAGTTTCTGCAGTGAAAGAGACATGTTTCCGTGAACAAGCCTTGGGACAACACTCCATACAAGACGTCCAGGAGACTATACAAAGTCCCCAGGTTCAGAACAAAGAGGTAGAGCCAGCTTCATCTCATCAGCAATCAAATCTAATTCTATGTCACATGCGCCGAATACAACAGGTATAGACCTTACAGTGAAATGCTTACTTACAATGCTTACATCAGGCTACTGAACAGTGGTATACTGTATATTATTAACTGGGTGGTTTGAGCCCTGAATGCTGATTGGCTGACAGACGTGGTATATCAGACAGTATACCACGGGTATGACAAAACATTTATTTTTTACAGCTCTAATTACGTTGGCAACCAGTTTATAATAGCAATAAGGCACCTCGGGTTCGTGGTATATGGCGAATATACCACGGCTAAGGGCTGTGTCTGGGCACTCCACGGTGCGTCGTGCATAAGAACAGCCCTTAGCCGTGGTATATTAGCCATATAACACACGCCCTTGGGCCTTAATGCTTAATTATAGTGTAAGGCCAGCTTCATATCGACAGCCATCAGGCTACTGAACAGTGGTACACTACATTGTGTAAGGCCAGTATAGTTTATGTCAGTGTCCTTACTTGAACCTTTCTGTATTGTATTGATTTCCATGCAAATGGACAATAAAAGTATCACATCGAAGGCAGCAAGTCTATTCATACCGTATTGCTTTCAAACATTCTGACGATGGACCGTTCTGCCAGCCTGTCCCATACCTTGGTGACCTGCGGAGAGGACAGGGGCCTGTTGAGGTTGGTCTTCCTGAACTGCTCTGACGTCGCTACGTTCTTCCCCATTCCCTGCTTGGTGATCTGGCCATCCACGTTCTTCTTGGTCTCTGGGATCCTAACGGGCAAAGAGCAGGTACGGTCAATATGTATGGTTACTAGCTAATACTGCAATCAGTCGCTAGTAACCATCAGACCTGCATTAGATACTTGAGCTATGCGAAAAAGTAAACATTTATAATAAGTACGAAAATGTACACACTTGATACTACTGTAAGTTGCTCTGGATAAGAGTGTCTGCTAAATTACTCAAAATGTTATGAAAAATGTAACAGAGTAAACTCTAAGCTAAACACTTTCAGGGCTCACTTGAAAAAGGTCTCTCAATGTAAAAGGTTTTTGAACGTGTCAGACATCTGTATTTGACCCAGGTCTGGTAACTAGATTGTTAATGTCTTACCTCAGGTAGAATAGGACGTAGGCTTGCTGATTGAGGACTACTTTGATGTTACTGGAATGGACCGTTGAGTCATTCATCTGGTACCATTGCCCGTTGCTGGCCTGTGAAGACAACGGAAATATAAATAGGCTTTTTTTAAATAAAGTGAAGGGACATCCCACAGTAGAGACTAAACACAGATTAACAGGATGCTACATTTAAAACAAGTCTTAGCTCATTTCCACTAGCATTGCGCCAGAGGCAAGCCAGGAAACTCTGAACATTGCTAAATAACCAGCTAACAAACGTACTGTTCTGATAGAACAGTGACAATGAAAATCTAAACGTAAATTATCCTTCAGACTTCCAAACAAAATCGATCTCAAAGGTTCCGTCTTAGGCCTACCATCAGGCTCCTTACCTTGACATAGCAGTAGTAGTGGCCAGCATGACAGCTGTACCCAGAATGCACCAGGACAGCATAGAGGCCGTACATGACCGGGTCCCCCGTGCTCTGAGACATGTAGGGGCGGATGTTCAGGAATTCTGGGTAGCCAACGTCCTAACAAAAACACAGGCGAGATAAGCATCAAGGGCATGTTCAGTATGGAGCAAATGTTTTTAAAAAAAGGGGGGGGGAACTTCCTGAATTTGTCCAATAAAAAAAAAAAAAAGATAATGTTTCATTGCAAAGCGTTTTGCAACGGTGTGCCCTACGAAATACGACCCAGTTAGAGTGAGAACTGTTGCACTGAAACAGCATTTTTAAAACAGAGTAATGACTAATGTTGCGAGAGGTTTACCTTGGTGATTTTTCCTCCACTGAAGTTGGCAAACCTCTTGAGAGACAGGGTCAGAACATTGGACGTTCGATGGACTGTGAATCGCTTTGTTGCCGGAACTTTCTTCTTACACCTGATAAAGTGTAAGTGTGTTGTTTATAAAACGTCTATAACACTAATGTGGGCCTTGCGTACATCTACAATATCAGTGTGTTAGAAGTTACAACATCATTACTCAGAACTTACTTGGCACACATGTAGGCGTTCTCTCCACTCAACACGTCGGGCTTGACAAAGAGCTCCAGGGCTCGGACGATATTTGCTGCTTGCTGAAAAGTAAAAAAGAGCACTCAACACATGCACGAAACCAAAAGGACATATGTAAGACCACTCAACACAGGCATGAAACCAAATAGTCATCAGCTGAATTCCTTTGGGACAGCAAACATCAATTAACTCTATTCTGGCTCAGGGATAAATCAATAGGACCACTGATCTGACAAGAATTTATAAGTACCATTCTTCCTAGGTTTCTGCCTAGGGAGTTTTTCCTAGCCACTGGGCTTCTACATCTGCATTGCTTGTTCTTTGGGGTTTTAGGCTGGGTATATGTATAAGCACTTTGGTGACAACTGCTGATGTCAAAAGCGCTTTATAAAATAAATGTGATCGATTGATTAAATCTGTGCTTGTGAATTATTCAAGGACAGGAGGAAGGTACTTTTAAAGTAAGCAAGAGACTTACTCGAATCTCCACAGCAATGTCCAAGTAAGGGTCGTACGTGTCCGACACACTTTTGCAAATGGAACACTTAACTGAAAGAGACAAATATATAATTAATCCACTAAGGCAATTCTCCAATATGCCTTAAAGTAGTTTATCGATGTAGCAGGGTTGGGATCAATTCCATTTGAATTCCAGTCAGCTCAGAAAGTACAAATTCCAGTTCCAAGAGAATTTGAATTTCCGTGTAGTTCCTGAATCGACTGGAATTGACCAACTATGCAATACAGTAGATCGAAGGTTGTACCTCGCGACCTGAGGTAACCTCCAAAGATCTGGTGGACCAACGTGGTGGCCTGTGTCGTCCGGTCTAACCTACGACCCAGAGAGAGAAATACATTCAAAAACACAAAGAATCATCCAAAAATGACAGAATGAGGCTTTCTTAACACCCACCTTCAATTCAATCCACATTTCAGTGAGGTATAATGAATGTCCTTCACTCGATGACTTAAACTTACTTGGGGTAGCCGTTCAGACAGGCTTTTTGCATGGCATCGATGGTGTAGCGTAAAAATTCATGGGCGTCTTCCTGGCTACCGAACCGAAAGTGCCTGGCAATTTCTGCAAGAGCAAAAAAGAAACACCCTGTTAGACTAATAACAAAAGCCTCAACTCCATCCCTTATGGCTTCATGGGAAACAATCTAGAGCACACAATACCAGCACGACCAAGCCAATCTTCATGTTGTGTTTCTGTCTCCGTTGGTTTGATGTTGTTTGTAACTAATGGCGTGTGCTGTAAAAATACATTACTGTCCTCAGTGGGGGAAATGACCTGTCCATTATCAGCAGGCCTACAGCTTGAGACCACTCTGAGGCATTAAGGCATTCAAATGAGTCTCTTCTTAAATGGAGGGAGAAACAGAGACTTAAACATACTCTACAACCTGCTAGTCTCCTCTTAAAAGGAAAGGTTCACCCATTTTGAATGTTATATTGTTTTTGTGCATCTCAGTGATGTTCTATCAATTCCCCGGGTCCTTTCATGTGTATCTGCGTTATTGGCGTTCAAGCAGGCAGAAATCCGGCCTGTATGACGTAGCACTGTGATAAAGTCGCTCGCACTACACTGGAAGTTAATAGGAATAGGACTTTTAGATGGTGAAACAGTCAATCATACATGTCAGATTTCAATATTGGCCGATGTCATAACTCAGGAGGACGTCTTCTCTGGAATGAGCCATTGATCATATTTTTGCGATATTCCTTAAAGGAATTAGTGTTTTTGGTTGGATTCTTCCTTTAACAGGAGGGAGAACCAGTCCAGAGTCTCCTCTTAACAGATAGAGGGGGAAGGAGACACCACAAACAAGAGTAAAGGAGGAAATGGTGTGTGTGAGGAGAGCAAGAGGCTGGCTGGCGAGAGGGAGAGAAAGAAGCGAGGGAGAGAAAGAGGCGAGAGAGAGAAAGAGGCGAGAGAGAGAAAGAGGCGAGAGAGAGAAAGAGGCGAGAGAGAGAGTCTCAAAATCTTAGCCAGGAGACCGAGCTAAAAGAAAATCAACCATCTCAGCAGAGGAGACTGTAGATAAAGTGTAAGCATTTCTGCTGGTTTGTGCTAATGCTGCTACCCTGCTACTCCTAGCCCGCAGTCACAAGGAGACAGAGAGGGCACAGGATGGGGGAGAGGGTATTGCAGCAATAGGGAAGGAAAAAGCCAGGGCGGTAAGAAGAGGTGGACAGGACCAAGAGAAGGGGAACAGAAAGGTGATCCCTGGGAACAGTGCCTCTGACTCAAACCCATCGCAGGGCTGTTCAATGTCGGTCCAGGATGGCCAAAACACTTCTAGTTTTCATCCTCTCCTAATATGGGATTCATTCAGAACTGGTACACCAGGTAGAAATAAAAAGCCGAAGTGTTTCTGCCCACCAGGAGCGGAATTGAACAGCCCTTCACTAGAGGACTCTACTACTGCACACACCCTATATAACAGTGTAGTGGTTGTACCACCCC
>QNTS01004568.1:130505-153101 GCA_003317085.1 Hucho hucho
TTTTTTAAATCTGCATTAAAACATGCGCATTTTCTCACCAGACATTTCCATCAAATTTACTTGTGGATAGAAGGCTGTGCGTGATGACGTAGTGCAAAATTTCCACGTACTGAATAAATAAGAGTTAAATGGGTTTCCATCGCATTTTTCACTCTACTGGCGGTTGTCACTAAAGATGTTACATAGTGTGCCCACTCTGGTCTTGGCACGTGAGCACTAGACAACAGCTCACACTCGTAGATACAGTGTGGGTACAGCCTACATGATGATTATGACTAGAGAGAGAGAATTTTTTTTGTCAAACGGCAGTCAAGCATCGATCATGACCAGAATAAGACCCTGGATGTTTGTTGGAAAGGAGCATGAAGCTCAACACCTTGTATACTTTCTCCTCCCTGTGAAGTTGATCACTTATTCCATCTGTAGTAAACTGTATGGTTTCCTGAGTCGTAGTGGGAGGACTACACAACATTTCATCATGTGACTCCAATATGATGTTATTATAGCAATATTGGCACATAAAAGCATTTCCATTACTCACATAATTGATCTTGACATAAAAACATCCCCACCTTGTCTAGGGTATTTTGTTTAGTCAATATTTGCTGTTTCCATCTGGCCCTTCGTGACTTTTTTTCCCCTACGTACTTTACTTTCATAAAAAGGTTGGATGGAAACCTGGTTAGTGTTTCTGAAACAAAACTGAAATCAAGAATATAACAGCCAATCAATATCATATACCTTACAACAACAAAAATTGCAATGCTGCTAGAAACAAGCTTGCACTACAATTCCAAAAAACCAACGCCAACTTAATATACGGAAAACAGATAAACAAGAAGCATACTACTTACTTTTTAGGTCTCGGATGAAGGAGACAGGCTTGATGGCATTTCCCGTGTTGGCAAAGGCTTGGATTATGTGGTTCTGCATTATACAAATCATACAGAAACCCGACTGGTGACCTGAAATGCACAGGAATAGAATAATGAGGTGAAGTCAAGTCGCCGTCATTACCCCAACAGACTGGCCAAGTCAAGATGCCATCATTACCCCAACAGACTGGCCAAGTCAAGATGCCATCATTACCCCAACAGACTGGCCAAGTCAAGTTGCCATCATTACCCCAACAGACTGGCCAAGTCAAGTTACCGTCATTACCCCAACAGACTGGCGAAGGCAGGTTACCGTCATTACCCCCCCCCAGACAGGCGAAGGCAGGTTACCGTCATTACCCCCAACAGACTGGCGAAGGCAGGTTACCGTCATTACCCCCAACAGACTGGTGAAGGCAGGTTACCGTCATTACCCCAACAGACTGGTGAAGGCAGGTTACCGTCATTACCCCAACAGACTGAGGAAGTCATTTGACTTCCAGCGCAACAGTTTTCTTAAACATAGGTTTGTTGCTTATTGTGTGTGTCAGATGTTGGCTTGAACGCTGGCTGTATGGTTTATGACATAATATGAATCAAATTTCTTATTTTGCAAATACATACAAACCCATTGTTTTTAAGCAAACAAAATGCTTGAAGACACATTTCAGTTGAATGCATTCAGTTGTACAACTGACTAGGTATCCCCCTTTCCCTTTTCTTCATGGGAGTAGAGCTGTTGGACATGTGCCCCTTTCCATCCAAACTTTGAGGTCATTTCTAGACAATATATTTGTCCATTTAGGGGACCTGTTTAGTCTCAAAAACTAGAAGCAAAAGATGTGTATTGCCCCATTTAATGGTTTTGCACTAGAACTCACATTGTGCCATTCAAAAAGGTATCTAACCAGAGGTCAACTAAACTACTCACAGGCACGACTGTGCTCCTTGGAGAGTAGATAGTTGGCCAGGGGCGGTGTGTAGGTGAGACACTGCACAGTGGAGTTAAGGAAGCAGGTGTTGCCCAGGTTGTGGAGGCCGGCTCCCACCCGGTAGACACGCTCCCAACGCATGGAGAGTCTGTTCCCAGGGAAGAGCATCTTCTGTGGGGCGGGGATCCCATCACTCTGGCCCCCACCCTGGTTGTCTGAAACTGGTGGATAGAGGGAGGAGTGAGATTAATTAGAGAAATTGCATGGATAATTCAGAAAAGCCATTGAGAATAGTTCAGCAGACAGGCTAAATTGTTGAGTTTAACTCGATCACTTTACCAAAACCCAAAGAGAGAGAAACACTCCTGGTGAATAGAGCTATTCTTCAATTCCACTTTCCACCAAAAAGGTAGAGACAATGGGGGGGGAATTAAGAATATCAAAGTGTGTTAACTTCTAGGGGATCAGTGCACGACTTGACCGTTTTGGAGAGCCTGGTGTGCCCAAAGTAAAATGCCTCCCATTCAGGCCCAGAAAATAGGATATGCACATATTTGGTACCATTGGATAGGAAACACTCTGAATTTTCCAAAACTGTTAACCATTTGTCTGTGAGTAAAACAGAACGGATATGGCAGGCGAAACCCCGAGGAATTTCTGTCCTGGAGAAAGTGGTTTTCACAGAGTGCCTCATTTGGAACCCCTCCCTCATGAAAATGCCCATAAAAGGGCATATGAATGCAGTACCTATCGCTTCCTCTGGATGTCAACAGTCTCGAGAAAGTGTTTGGATTCTGTTCAGATGAAATAGAGCAGAGAAGAAGAGGAAATAAGGAAGTGTCCCTTTGGAACTCTATAGGACTGGACGCGCGCTCTCGGGAAGCGCGCACTGTGTTTTTTTCCGTCTTTAGAGCTCAGTTTATATTCCGGTTGATTTATTATAGTAAATATACGTAAAAGTGTTCCTAAGGATACATTTAAAATGATGTTTGATTGTTCTTGGACAAGTTTATAGGTTTAATTTGAACGAGTTCTAGTCACGTTTCAATGGAGTAGTCGACGCTGTAGTTTCTGATTATAACGCGCNTGCACGACTTGACCGTTTTGGAGAGCCTGGCGTGCCCAAAGTAAAATGCCTCCCATTCAGGCCCAGAAAATAGGATATGCACATATTTGGTACCATTGGATAGGAAACACTCTGAATTTTCCAAAACTGTTAACCATTTGTCTGTGAGTAAAACAGAACGGATATGGCAGGCGAAACCCCGAGGAATTTCTGTCCTGGAGAAAGTGGTTTTCACAGAGTGCCTCATTTGGAACCCCTCCCTCATGAAAATGCCCATAAAAGGGCATATGAATGCAGTACCTATCGCTTCCTCTGGATGTCAACAGTCTCGAGAAAGTGTTTTGATTCTGTTCAGATGAAATAGAGCAGAGAAGAAGAGGAAATAAGGAAGTGTCCCTTTGGAACTCTATAGGACTGGACGCGCGCTCTCGGGAAGCGCGCACTGTGTTTTTTTCCGTCTTTAGAGCTCAGTTTATATTCCGGTTGATTTATTATAGTAAATATACGTAAAAGTGTTCCTAAGGATACATTTAAAATGATGTTTGATTGTTCTTGGACAAGTTTATAGGTTTAATTTGAACGAGTTCTAGTCACATTTCAATGGAGTAGTCGACGCTGTAGTTTCTGATTATAACGCGCAAACCAAATGGAGATTTATGGATAAAATACATGACTTTTTCTAACAAAAGAACCATTGATTGTCTTCGTTGGACACTTAGGAAGACCTCAGCAGAAGTTCAACAGGTAATTGATTTGTTTTCGCTGTGAAATGTGTTGTGTGTGCCGCGCTGGCTAATGAATTCATGGCTATGGGAAAAGTATGTGAGGTGCTACCCTCAAACAATCAAATGTTGTGCTTTCGCCGTAAAGCCTTTTTGAAATCTGACAACGCTGTGATATTGCCAAGAAACAGAGCTTTTGATGAGTATGGAACACTTGTATATTGGTGGATGTTTAATAATTCAACTTTTGGATTTTGAATTTGGCGCCTTGCATTTCACCTGGTAGTGTCGGGAGTGGGGCGCTAGCGCCCCAATGATCCCTAAGAAGTTAATTCTGTGTGCAGTGAAAACTAGACTTAAACCCCTTGAATGGCTCTATGAGAGAGAGTACATTTCACAGTCAACGGCCTTACCTTGCCTCTTGATCTGAGCAGGCTCTGTGCTGGCCCTCGGACCCGACGCGGCCCCCTCACTGCCGCGGGGGTTGAGGATCACATACTTGGTCTTGAGGCTGTCCAGCTGGTAGGAGAAGCCTTTGCTGGCCGGCTCAAACTCAATCTTCTGCAGCAGGACCTTCTTGGCCGAGGAGGCCAGCAGCTTGTTGAGGTCGCTATCGTCGCCCGCCGATACGTCCTTCCGGCCGGGCTTCAGGGCCTCCTTGAGCTTATCCACTATAGGCATCGTTTGAGCATCACTGTGGATGAGACAAGAGGGTGGGATTCAGGGATCAGAATCACCTTCACTTACATATACCAAGGAATTTAACATGTAGAAATGGCACTGACAATGAGAAAACAGAAAATAATTATGAAGACAATCCACACAGGCCTACAGTATAGATAAATCAAAACAATTACACACAATAAGAAGGCCAGTTTGAGACTAGTCAATTAAATCTAGGCTATATATTTAAGTCACATAGGAACAAACACTAAATTCCACAGTGTGTATATATTTTTTTCAGCATGTCTATGAATAAAAGTCATGACACAATAATAATACATCTCAGAAATCTTACTGAGCAGCAATTGGTCTCAACCCTGTGTGGCACATCCACAATATCCAGTCCACAGTACAGCAGCTTCATCATTCCCTCAGAGAGGCTACTGTAGCAGTGAATTTCTATTTCCTGTCAGTGATTCCTAAACTGGCAACCCAGACTGTAAACCCGGACAGTAAACTGGCAACCCAGACGGTAAACTGGCAACGCGGGCCGTAAGCGTGGAACTAGTGCTTTTCGGCGAGAGAGCAGCATATTATGTGAGCAGCAGCATATTATGGCAAGAGGACTGAGTATCTGAGGAGTCAGCCTGGGACTTGGCAGCCGTCTCTGTTGTTATGCAAGATAGAGGAGGCGGGCATGATGTGTGTGTTCATGCTCGTGTGTGTGTGTGTGTGTGTAGCAGGGAGAGGGACTTGACACAAGCACAGCTGCGGTCTACCAGGTCAGATACTCATGTTCGGTCTATTCCTACATCAATCAAGTCGTCGCCATAGCAACCAGCCGACAGTCCACTGTCACAACAAAGGAAAAACTGGTGTGGTAAAGTCATGCTGTTTGTTACTTGTTCTCAGGATGCCTATAGTTATTTCTACATGCAATCTTTGTTATATTTCTTGTTTTATTCATTCAGTTGTAACCGTCGATTATTTTTTCACTTCAGGGCCCATTTTCATAAAGAGTTAGAGAAAGAGTGTTGATTTCAAATAAGTTTGCCTATTAGATATTCTAGTGACTATGAATACATGGACAGCGGGAAGCTGATCCTAGATCAGCACTCCTAGTCTGAGACGTTTATGAATACAGGCCAGGTTGGTTATGCTCGAAGAAAAGCTACAGAATTGGTTTGAAAAGACACAGGCTTAATATGGGCTGAGTAGTGAAATAGGCTAGACACTGGTCCTCAGTAGCTCAGATAGTAATGTATGGCTCTTAAAACGCCAGGATAGTGGGTTCGACTCCCAGGACCATTTATATGTAAAATGAACACATGGATGACTAAGTTGCTTTGGATAAAAGAGTCTGCTATGGCATATCTCATATCTGTACCTGCTGTCATATCTGTACCTACTGTCCAGCATCCTGAGCTGGTAAATCTATCAGAACACCAGCAACAACTGGCCCTTTAAAGGCAGCAGCCTCTTCAATAGGTCATCTCTGAGCAGATAACAGGGTGTATGTGCACCTTTTCACAACCCCTGCCCTGTCTGCAGCCGTTTGGGCAGTGGAGTGAATGACTCCTGAAGGTGTCATTTCCGGCGCATGGCAACATGCTGGCAGACAGAGTTGAATGGGAAATGATGACAGGGTAGTGACAGCAGGCTAATTGCTCCAACGCTTCCCTCAGTCCCAGTCCGCCTCAATTACAATGAACCCAGTGTGGCACATTGAGGCAATGTGCCACTGATCAAAACAAGGTCAGCCTAAAACAGGTCTGTGGCTAGTGTTTTAGTTGAACTCAATGTGATTTTTTTCTCAGTAGTACTGGCTGAAGATAAATATAGGCAGGATTAGGGCAAGCAGGTAGCTTAGTGGTTAGAGCATTGGGCCAGTAACCGAAAGGTTGCTGGATCGAATCCTCTGACAAGGCAAAAAAAAAGTTGTTCTGGCCTGCATAGGGCAGTTAACCCACTGTTCCCCAGTAGGCCGTCATTGTAAATAAGAATTTGTTCTTAACTGACTTGCCTAATTAAATAAAAATTTAAAATAAATAAAAAATATATATCTTTAAGTCTACTACAAATTGGCTAGCTGGAATAGTCAGGATGAGAATGATTGATTAGGCTACATTCTATTAGCTCAAAGATATGGTGAGCTGTTAAAAAACAGCACGCTTAGAGTAAACTCAGGACTGCTACACCTTGCTTCAATTTGACGTACGACCAGCCAACTATAGGGCTATGTAATAGTGATGCACTAGCATGCTGCCATTGAGGGGTTGAACAGCACCGGGGAGAGGGAACAGCTCTAGGTCAACAGCACAGACACAGGATGGATCAGTCACAGAGCAGTGTTCTGTTCAAAACCTACACTTGACAGAGAAAAGGGAGTGGAGCCTGACTCATCATTAGATCTGGCCGTGACGTAGCTGAGGAAGGAGAGCAGAGGGGCTGCACATGCATCATCACACGCACAAGGGCAGACTAACCTTCATGTGCTGCTACTGATAGAATTAACAAATCACACAGCCCACAGTGAGATGGCACAGCTGACTGCTGAGACGTAATGGGTGGACCACCTATAGGGATTCTCAGTTTATTCACCAAACCGTTTCTATAGGGGTGTTGTTCTACCCAACCATTGAACCATATAGGCTAGGCTACCACACAGAATGTCTCTGACAGTGGCATAACAATGTGGACCCACGACACTACATATTGTTTTAATGACATCACAATCAAGAAAACGTTAGGCTAGCCTTGTCGGAAAAATACCAAATTTACTTAGATACTGATACCAGGATTAGTATCACGACAGTCAATACCAAAAAAGGTGTATTAGACAGTCACAGAATGGCACTTCAGGACAGAAACTCAGCTACTGCACTGTTCAATCATTGGGCATCCTTTACGTGCAATATCAACACATTTGAACTTCTTCACATCAACATTTTTCAGAGACAGCCATGCATGTATTAATTAAATCGATTATACAAACAATTTGCCTTTGTTTTTACCAATGTAACTACATAACGGTAATCATTTATTTGAATGGTAAATCTATTGATAAACTGGTTAAATCAAGATGTAGCCTATCCACAATACAGGTGAATGCATATTCAACAGGAGTGAGTGCATGCATTGAGTTGAGCTTGTTTTGACTGATTTCATGGGGCTACAGATGGAAAACAATCTGTTTCCCTTCCAATTGGGACTCATTTTATTGTACTGATAAACAACATCTGCATAGAAGTAGCTTATTTTATAAAAGTGTGCGCTCTCTCTTTAACCAGTAATTACATTCATGAGGCAAGAGGGGGGCAGCCGCAGGCCATATCAGAGAGGAAGAGGTGAAGTGAGAGGTTTCACTCTCGACAAAATGTGGCATTAATTTCTATGGGCATATTTTGGACCTAAGCTTGTCACCTGCTTTTGGGACAACGCCATAAGCATCCCATGAACCATATTCACAGAGTCAGTTTGCAGAGGCAATAGATAATCTTTCAGAGAGATGTGAGAGAGACCGATTAAGTGAATTAATAAAGATGTCGTTTTTTTATCCGATTGCCACCACAAAAAACTATTTTTGCATTATGGTTTGCAAACAAAAAAAATGCTGACATGTAAACAGCGAGCTTCTGCCTTAATAAGTGTGCACATTACTTTGTGCAAAAAAATAGGGTTGTACATTTTGGAGAATATACAGAGGTGGAAACTTTGTGGGAATTAACAGGAATATATGCAAATTAATATTAATATAAACATTTAAATATAAATATTTTTTGAATTGGATACATTTACCATATCATATGGAGACAGAAACATAAACCTTTTACCTTGTCATAAGTAGACAGACAATTGTACATTTTTAAAAACATGGATTGTCTTCTCCCTGGACCTCCTCAATGTCCACCTCTTGAACATCAGACTGAGGCCTCATCTTCGCTGTCACTTTCCAACCTTGTTGAGGATTGCTTGTGGTCAGGCTCAAAAAGCCTCAAATTTGCCCGGATGGCCACCCATTTTTCAACCCTTGTATTGGTCAGCCTGTTGCGTGCTTTGGTGTGTGTGTTCCCAAACAAGGACCAGTTGCGCTCTGAGGCAGCTGATGTTGGTGGGATTTGGAAGATGATGGAGGCAACAGGGGAAAGAACCTCAGATCCACAAAGTCCCTTCCAGCAGGTGGCTGATAAGATATCCCAAAGCCCTTGCTTGGAAGTGTACTTGGCCAGACTGCTAAGAACCTTGCCCTCATCCAGGCCAAGGTGGCGAGACACGGTAGTGATGACACCATAGGCCTTGTTGATCTCTGCACCAGACAGGATGCTCTTGCCAGCATACATGGGGTCCAACATGTACGCTGCGGCGTGTGTGGCCTTCATGCAGAAGTCATCACACTTTTTGATGTATTTCAGAACTGCAGTTTCCTCTGCTTGGAGCAACAGTGAAGTGGGCAAGGCAGTACGGATTTATTCTCTTACATCTGCAAGCAGAGTCTGAACATCAGACAGGATGTCATTGTCTCCCTCAATCCCTGCAATGGCTACTGCTGTAGGTTTCAGGAGTTACATGCTGCTTTCCACTCTCTCCCAAAATGCATCATCCAGGAGGTTCCTCTTGATGGGGCTGTCCATATCGGCAGACTGTGATATGGCCATTTCTTGGAGAGACTCCTTCCCCTCCAGGAGACTGTAAAACATGATGACAACACCACCCCAATGGGTGTTGCTGGGCAGCTTCAATGTGGTGCTCTTATTCTTCTCACTTTGCTTGGTGAGGTAATTGCTGCTATAACTTCATGACCCTTCACATACCTAACCATTTCCTTGGGTCTCTTGTGGAGTGTATCCATTGTTTTCAGTGCCATGATGTCCTTGAGGAGTAGATTCAATGAATGAGCAGCACAGCCAATGGGTGTGATGTGAGGGTAGGACTCCTCCACTTTAGACCAAGCAGCCTTCATGTTCGCAGCATTGTCTGTCACCAGTGCAAATACCTTCTGTGGTCCAAGGTCATTGATGACTGCCTTCAGCTCATCTGCAATGTAGAGACCGGTGTGCCTGTTGTCCCTTGTGTCTGTGCTCTTGTAGAATACTGGTTGAGGGGTGGAGATGATGTAGTTAATTATTCCTTGCCCACGAACATTCAACCCATCAGAGATGATTGCAGTACAGTCTGCTTTCTCTACAATTTCCTTGACCTTCACTTGAACTCTGCATCCAGCAAATGAGTAGATAAAGCATGTCTGGTTGGAGGGGTGTATGCTGGGCGAAGAACATTCAGAAATCTCTTCCAATACCCATTGCCTGTGAGCATCAGAGGTGAACCCGTTGCATACACAGCTCGAGCAAGACATTCAGCAGCATTTCCGTGACTACGTTCCTCCATTGAGTCAAAAAAACTTCTTGATTCCAGGAGGACCATGAGCTGTTGCTATCAATAAGGTGTCGGATTCATAATTTTCACCTCGAATAGAAGTGGAGGGACTTTTCTCAGAGGTAGCTTGTTGTGAGGGAACTTTATGCACTTGGCCAGAAGATTCTGCATCTTTGTTGCATTCTTCACATATGATTTGGTACAGTATTTGCAAATGTGCACAGCTTTTCCTTCTACATTAGCTGCAGTGAAATGTCTCCACACATCAGATAGTGCCCGTGGCATTTTCTTGTAAAGATTAGAAAAAAACAAGTAAAAAATATACAATTCCATGTACAGATAAATAGTTAAGCATTTAGATTAAACAGCTCCTTTGTAAGATAAATGTTTTAAAATGAAACATGTATGGAAACAGGTGAATTAACACTCAGTTACCAGGCTCAAGCAAGCTAAAACTAACTAGCAGAAATTGTTAAGTTAGAAATTATTTAAACACACTTTGCTGTATGCTACTATTTACTAGTTAACAAAAACATATGTAATATAAAATATATTCACCCCACCCAGTATTGTAATCAAAACCTACCAGAAAGCATGTAGTCCTTGGCTCAGACAGTGTAGTAATGTGGGCTCAAATAGCATCTAATTTATGTGCAAGATCTTGAGAATCAGCTGTACATGTGATGGAAGAATGCACTGTGCATGCAAAGGTTTGCAATTCCATTGAATTGGGGAGTGTTTAACCAAAATATGCCACAAGACCTAGAATTGCCTTACGTGTATCCCGCAACCCTAGCAAAAAACATCAGAAAAGAGAGACTGAGGAGCAGAATACAGACCCTCAAATGGTTGGGCAGATGTGGACAATATGGACTTATATTCTAAAGAGGGAATTGGAGGTGAAAACGTAACATTTAAGCAGCTGCATTCTCTCCACAGCTCCACCAATCTGTCATAATTATGGGTAAATCCTGCCTATTTCTACAATTTATCTGATTTTAAACCTTAACACTACTAACCTTAAGACCAAAAAAAACATGTTTTTGTATTCATACATTTTTACAATATAGACAACTTTGACTTTGTGGCTGTGGTAGCTAGTGACAACCTGCGTGTTGGTTTCACCTTTGTCGTCATTGTTTGCGTCTCACATGCTTGCCCAATCGCGTCGTATCACTCCTCATACTACAAGATACAACCAAAATGTGTTCGAAAATTATTGAGGCATCCCATCGGGGGTCTGGATAAGAGAACAGCCAGAATCAGTGTGTCCTTGACCTGCTCAAACTACACGAGTCCCAATGAATTGATCCTAGCCCAAGTTCATAGAATTTCACCCCAAACATGAAAACGTGTCGGGGACGGCAAAAACTTGGAAAAATCGTGTAGTGTATGCACAGCAATAACCCACAACAATGAGACTGGTTATGCCAAACATACGCCACACGATTTTGCCATCTTGTAGTATGAGCAGTGCTACAATGCGATAAGCAGCAGTCCATGCCCAATGAGCACTCAGCATGTGAGACCAAAACAATGATGGAGAAGAGGAACGAAAAAGTACCGTGTGGACCAAGGTGATGAAAAGGTGTCCACCAATCTGTTTTCCAATGGACGGGTTCACTTTACATGGTCGGGTGCCCCAGCTTAGTGGAGTTCGCCCATTTTAGAAGATTCCAAGTGTCCTTAATAAGTAAAATCTCCACTCCCCCGGGCACTGGGCCATGCACAACGAACTCCACCAATACTACATTGCGTCCTACCATGACAGAAACAAAAAATATGATTTATTATTATACATATTCTGCGCCTTTCTGCACATAATAATGTACACATTATCTCAACAGTAATAAAGCACCTCAACGTTTGCGTGTCGGCATTTTTCCCTACGACAAAAGAAACGCAGAGCGATCAACTAAGGAATCATCGTGTAATGTGAGCACCATAGTCCTGGGGTTGAAGATTGATGGAATGGCATATTTGGGACAATGAGATAGGTAAACGTGAGCACATCAAGTTGTTACGATTGTAGTAGTCGTGTGGTGTATGCCCTGCATTAGCTACTTGCCACAAATAGCTAGTATTACAAAACTGCATCTTATAAGGCCAAATAGTCCATATGTTTCGACTGAGGTTCAGCATGGAAGATGCTGAATCTCAAGAATTAACATCGGATATAAACCCAGCGAGTCCCATAGCTGGACATTGGTATTTTCAAACACTGTACTTGTGTCGGGAAACTAGCCAAATTCCCTGACTGAGACTTGACCCGTGTTTACAAAAAAGTATGTACAGTGTAGCTAGCAAGCTAACCTAGTTATTCCAGTAATTTACTGGTTTACTAGCTCGCGCCCTCCCCTTAAGTACAACAATACCATAGTTCACTATCATACGGTTATCTACTGCAAAGTTAACATGTGTTTGTAGATTGCTAGTTAGCTAAATAAGACACGGCGAAGATTTTACAGACAGAGCAAGTTAGCTAGCCAGCCATGTTGGCTGCAGTAACTTACTAACGTTACATAGTAAGTTAGTAGCTAGCAAGCCAGGTTAGATACTATACATTCGAACTAGTTTAGCCATACTCTGCAAAGCGAGCCAAATAAATAGCAATTTATCGTGTGACATGATTTCATTGTTATGGGGCCTCGTTCAATATGTACTTATCTGTGTATCTAACTTGCTATTTAGCTAAGCAACTTGACCAAGGCAGTGTAATTGTCTAGCTCGTCTATCGTCGCTAACCAGTCGACCTGGTTTGGTCAACATGTCTCCACGCGGAGTACAGTGGGTCACGAGAGGCAAATGTTAGTTAGCATCGGAGTTGGAAACACCTAACTTTAGTTACTACGCTAGCCGATAAACAAACATGCTTTAGATGAAGTTTAACAGTTGACGTTATTCGTTACGAGTATCTATTTGTAACAACTGAAAACGGCCACTGAATCCGTAGCTAGCTAACAAAATAACCACGTAACATCAGCAAGCTAACTGTTAACTGCTAGCTTTCTGGTTAGCATCTTGACTAACGTGGCGTCTCGATGCTGCAATGTGGTTAGCTAACGGTACCCCCCAACCTCCTCACCTCACTATATCCGTCAGATGTTTAGTCGTTATAAAAACAGATCGATAGGCTGGTCATTCTTAAAGATCTTTACTGACACTCACCTTAAGTTCAATCATCCGAAAACGACGACTGTTTCGCGATAAAGACACTCCGCCTGGCTACAGTTCCTTAATTGTGTTACATTCTTTCCCCCATGCTGCATTCTGAGAGGGTGTGGGCAAGGATGACTGACAGATTTGTGAAGCCAATGAAAATCAAGTTATCAAATCAAATTGTATTTGTCACATGCGCCGAATACAACAGGTGTAGACCAACAATACAGTTCAATAAATAGATTTAGGAAAATATTTACTAAATAAAGTAAAGTATATATTTTTTTATAAAAGTAACAAAATAACAATAACGAGGCTATATGCAGGGGGTACCTCAATGTGTGGGGTCACAGGTTACTCAAGTTAATTTGTACATGTATAGATAATAAATAAACAGCGAGTAGCAGCAGTGTAAAAACAGTGGGGTGGGGTCAATGTAAATAGTCTGGGTGGCCATTTGGTTAATTGTTCAGCAGTCTTATAGCTTGGGGAAGCTGTTAAGGAGCCTTTTGGACCAACACTTGGCGCTCCGGTACCGCTTGCTGTGCGGTAGTAGAGAGAACAGTCTATGACTTGGGTGACTGGAGGTCTTTGACAATGTCACAGGAAGGCCAAAAAGATAATCAAGGACAACAACCCGAGCCACCCCGCTATCATCCAGAAGGCGAGGTCAGTACAAGTTTTATTTATTTATATTACTAGGCAAGTCAGTTAAGAACAAATTCTTATTTTCAATGACGGCCTAGGAACAGTGGGTTAACTGCCTGTTCAGGGGCAGAACGACAGATTTGTACCTTGTCAGCTCGGGGATTTAAATGCATCCTCTCGGTTACTAGTCCAACGCTCTAACCACTAGGCTACCCTGCCGCCCCATCAAAGTGCATCAAAGCTGGGACCGAGAGACTGAAAAACAGCTTCTATCTCAAGGGCATCAGACTGTTAAACAGCCATCACTAACATTGAGTGGCTGCTGCCAACATACTGACTTAAATCTCTAGCCACTTTAAATAATAGAACATTGGATGTAACAAATGTATCACTAGCCACTTTAAACAATTTTGTATATAATGTTTACATATCCGACATTACTCATATCAAATGTATACACTGTACTCTATACCATCAACTGAATCTTGCCTATGCCGTTCGGCCATCGACTCAAATCTCTAGCCACTTTAATAATTATAATGTAATAAATGTATCACTAGCCACTTTAAACGATGCCATTTATATAATGTTTACATATCCTACATTACACATCTCATATGTATATACTGTACTCTATACCATCTACTGCATCTTGCCTATGCAGGTCAGCCATCTCTCATCCATATATTTATATGTACATAACCGTATTCATTCCTTTACTCTTGTGTGTATAAGATAGTTGTTGTGAAATTGTTAGATTACTTATTAGATACTACTGCATGGTCGGAACTAGAAGCACAAGCATTTCGCTACACTCGCATTAACATCTGCTAACCATGTGTATGTGACAAATACAATTTGATTTGATTTGAAAGTAGCAACCCTTTGCCTTGATGACAACTTTGCACACTCTTGGCATTCTCACAACCAGCTTCATGAGGTAGTCACCTGGAATGCATTTCAATTTACAGATGTGCCTTCTTAAAAGTTAATTTGTGGAATTTATTTCCTTCTTAATGAGTTTGAGCCAATCAGTTGTGTTGTGACAAGATAGGGTTGGTTTTCAGAAGATAGCCATATTTGATAAGAGACCAAGTCCATATTATGGCAAGAACAGCTCAAATAAGCAAAGAGAAACAACAGTCCATGATTTACTTTAAGACATGAAGGTCAGTCAATCCGGAAAATTTCAACAACTTTGAAAGTTTCAAGTGGTCGCAAAAACCATCAAGTGATATGATGAAACTGGCTCTCATGAGGACCACCACAGGAAAGGAAGAGGATAAGTTAATTAGAGTTACCAGCCTCAGAAATTGCAGCCCAAATAAATGCTTCAGAGAGTTCAAGTAACAGACACATCTCAACATCAACTGTTCAGAGGAGACTGCGTGAATCAGGCCTTCATGATCAAATTGCTGCAAAGAAACCACTACTAAAGGACACTAATAATAATAAGAGACTTACTTGGGCCAAGAAACACAAGCAATGGACATTAGACTGGTGGAAATCTGTCCTTTGGTCTGATGTGCCCAAATTTGAGATTTATTTTCTCCAACCGCTGTGTATTTATGAGACGCAGTGTAGGTGAACGGATGATCTCCGCATGTGTGGTTCCAACCATGAAGCATGGAGGAGGAGGTGTGGGGGTGCTTTGCTGGTGACACCGTCAGTGATTTATTTAGAATTCAAGGCACCCTTAATCAGCATGGCTACCACAGCATTCTGCAGCGATACGCCATCCCATCTGGTTTGTGCTTAGTGGGACTATCATTTGTTTTTCAACAGGACAATGACCCAACACACCTCCAGGCTGTGTAAGCGCTATTTGACCAAGAAGTAGAGTGATGGAGTGCTGCATCAGATGACCTGGCCTCCACAATCACCTGACCTCAACCAAATTGAGATGGTTTGGGATGAGTTGAACTGCAAAGTGAAGGAAAAGCAGCCAACAAGTGCTCAGAGCCGGCCAAAATCCCTCTCGCTCCATCTTGTACGACTGCCGGCCACTGGGCTTCCTCTCATCATCATTTAAAAAAGATATATTATTTAACCTATATTTAACCAGGTAGGCCAGTTGAGAACAAGTTCTCATTTACAACTGCGACCTGGCCAAGATAAAGCACAGCAGTGCGACAAAAAACAACAACAGAGTTACACGTGGGATAAACAAAAATACAGTCAATAACACAATAGAAAAATCTATATACAGTGTGTGCAAATGGCGAAAAGGAGCTAAGACAATAAATAGGCCATAGTAGCGAATTAATTACAATATAGCAAATGAACACTGAGTAATAGATGTGCAGATGATGATGTGCAAGTAGAAATACTGGTGTGGAAAAGAGCAAAAAAAAAAAAAAACAATATGGGGATGAGGTAGGTAGTTGGATGGGCTATTTACAGATGGGCTGTGTACAGCTGCAGCGAACGGTAAGCTGCTCAGATAGCTGATGCTTAAAGTTAGTAAGGGAGATATAAGTCTCCAACTTCAGCGATTTTTGCAATTCATTCCAGTCATTGGCAGCAGAGAACTGGAAGGAAAGGTGGCCAAAGTAGGTGTTGGCTTTGTGGATGATCAGTGAGATATACCTGCTAGAGCGCGGGCTATGGGTGGGTGTTGTTATGGTGACCAGTGAGCTGAGATAAGGCGGAGCTTTACCTAGCAAAGACTTACAGATAACCGGCCCTCCGATTTGACACACTGAACTCTATCTGAGAAGTAGTTGGTGAACCAGGCGAGGCAGTCATTTGAGAACTGTAAGGGGTGCGTAATCGGTGGCAAGGAAGTCAGACTCAGGAGAGCAGAACTTGGTAATAGCCGGAGCAGTTTAATAAACAAAACCCATGGCATAAAATGTAACAAGAACAAAATTGGGTACAAAACCCGACGCGCACCAAAACACACGTGCACATGCACTTACAATAAACAATTAAGGACAAGGACATGGGGAAACCAGAGGGTTAAATACACAACATGTAATTGAGGGAATTGGAACCAGGTGTGATGAAAGACAAGACAAAACCAATGGATTAAAGAAAAAAGGATCGGCGATGGCTAGAAGGTCGGTGACGTCGACCGCCGAACGCCGCCCGAACAAGAAGAGGGACCAACTTCGGTGGTCGTGACAAGTTGTGACAAGAACCAAGGCTGTTGAGTCTGCCGATAAGAACACGGTGATTGACAGAGTCGAAAGCCTTGGCCAGGTCGATGAAGACGGCTGCACAGTACTGTCTTTAACAATGGCGGTTATGATATCGTTTAGTACCTTGAGCGTGGCTGAGGTGCACCCGTGACCAGCTCGGAAACCGGACTGCACAGCTGAGAAGGTACGGTGGGATTCGAAATGGTCAGTGATCTGTTTGTTGGCTTTCGAAGACTTTAGAAAGGCAGGGCAGCATGGATATAGGTCTGTAACAGTTTGGGTCTAGAGTGTCACCCCCTTTAAAGTGGGGGATGACCGCGGCAGCTTTCCAATCTTTGGGAATCTCCGACGATACAAAGAGAGGTTGAACAGACTAGAAATAGGGGTTGCAACAATCCAGATTTTCTAGCCCAGCTGATTTGTACGGGTCCAGGTTTTGCAGCTCTTTCAGAATGTCTGCTATCTGGATTTGGGTGAAGGAGAAGCTGGGGAGGCTTGGGCAAGTAGCTGCGGGGGGTGCGGAGCTGTTGGCTGGGGTTGGGGTAGCCAGGAGGAAAGCATGGCAAGCCGTAGAGAAATGCTTATTCAAGTTCTCGATTATCGTGGATTTATTGGTTTGACAGTGATGAGGGGTGGTCGTTTGACCGCGGACCCATAACGGATGCAGGCAATGAGGCAGTGATCATTGAGATCAAGTTGGTCAGGATAATATCTATGAGGGTGCCCATGTTTACGGATTTAGGGTTGTACCTGGTGGGTTCGTGTGAGATTGAGGGCATCTAGTTTAGACTGTAGGACAGCCAGGGTGTTAAGCATATCCCAGTTTAGGTCTCCTAACAGAACGAGCTCTGAAGATAGATGGGGGGAAATCAATTCACATTTGGTGTCCAGGGCACAGCTGGGAGCTGAGGGGGGTCTGTAACAGGCGGCAACAGTGAGAGACTTATTTCTGGAGAGATTCGTTTTTAAAATTAGAAGCTTGAACTGTTTGGGCATAGACCTGGTTAGTATGACAGGACTTTGCAGGCTATTTCTGCAGTAGATTGCATCTCTTCCCCCTTTGGCAGTTCTATCTTGACGGAAAATGTTGTAGTTGGGGATGGAAATCTCAGAATTTTTGGTGGCCTTCCTAAGCCAGGATTCAGACACGGCAAGGACATCAGGGTTGGCGGAGTGTGCTAAAGCAGTGAGTAAAACAAACTTAGGAAGGAGGCTTCTGATGTTAACATGCATGAAACCAAGGCTTTTACGGTTACAGAAGTCAACAAATGAGAGCACCTGGGGACACACAGGGCCTGGGTTAACCTCTACATCACCCGAGGAACAGAGGAGGAGTAGGATGAGGGTACGGCTAAAGGCTATCAAAACTGGTCGTCTAGTGCATTGGGGACAGAGAATAAAAGGAGCAGATTTCTGGGCGTGGTAGAATAGATTCAGGGCATAATGTACAGACATGGGTATGGTAGGGTGTGGGTACAGTGGAGGTAAACCTAGGCATTGAGTGACGATAAGAGAGGTTGCTTCTCTGGAGTCACTAGTTATGCTAGGTGAGGTCACCGCATGTGTGGGAGGTGGGGAAAAAAGAGCTATCTGAGGCATGTTGAGTGGGACTAGGGGCTCCGCAGTAAAATAAAACAATGATAACTACCCTAACCAACATTATATTGACATTAGAGAGAGACATAAAGCGAGGCATAAAGCAATCACAGTTGTTGGTTGGGAGAGCTAGCTAAGACAACAACAGGTAAGACAACAACAGCTAATCAGCTAAGACAACAACATCAGGTAAAATGGAGATGAATGGGCAGAGAGGGTCAGTTAACTACACACAGGGCCTGAGTTCGAGGCTGGGGCCAACAGATAAACAAAAAAAACTACATTTGGTGGTGAGTGGAAACGCCAAAAGGATGCTTCAGATTCATACATCCGGTGAAACATTTGGCTCATTGTTCTATCTGTGGTAACATGCTGGAAATCCAGAGGAAACATTGATTATTTTATGATTTCATTGATTGATATAATTGAAAACACAGTGCTTGGCTGTTATATATCAACATGAAAACATTTTCATTACCGGTATTGCTATTATAATGCCATGTCTGGCACACCACAAGACATAAGCCTTCCTTGTTTTCTGTATTTCTTGTTTTTAATTTCACAATAAATGTATCATACCCCCCCCCCCCAAAAAAAAATGAAATTAATTTAAGAATATTAATCACTAATTGTGCACGTCCAATCTCAAATATGAGATGCCCTCAATTAAGAATGTGCACTTTTGAATCTAACATAGCCTTGAACTGTCACATAAACAATTATGACCCCTACACTAACGTTTCTTCCATCCTGTTATTTTGACCGCTTTCTTCATGTGGAATGTAGTAATAACTGTACATTTCCAGTGTATTCCAGAGGAGGGGACTCTAATCAAATACAGTCAACATGGGCAGGCACATAGATCTGTCAGCAGGAGGAGCCATTGTACCACCATAAAAATTCAGCATAACTAAGAACTCAAATATGGGCATTTTAACAATTATTATAATAATGGGTGAAATATTGTGTCATATAAATTCTGCTGCACAAATGCTGAACAAGTAAATAAACACATCAGATGTATATCTAAACTTTTATTTGTATCATCTGTCCATTGTCTGAAGATACCATACAGTTCGAATGATACAAGGAGTCATATGCATGCAAAAAATTGTTGCTTCTCTACACACCAGTCTCATGTGGATCTAGCACGAGGCGTCCAATTTCATTCTACTTTTCTGCTAGTATTACATAGAGACACTTACTAATACAGAATTGATACCATGTACATTACAGGAGAATGTAATATTTTTTACGTGGATATACAAGTTTGGAGTTATATGATACAGTATCCCTGTCCTGTAGGCAAATGATTGATCAGTTATTATAGCAGTACAACATTGTGTTCAGTTTTTACAGAAGTAATACAACAGTAATTGTAGATGAACCTGTTGTAGAGGATGGGTCATGATGAAGCAGAACACAGGTAACCAACAAGCTACTCTGACAGGCTGGGTTCAAACCCAGGTGTCCAGTGCACCACAAGACTATGTTAGCCCGCTAAGCTAAAACCTTGGCAATAGCTTGGGGAGCTAATACAAGTCTTCAGTGGAGACTATGGCATGCTACAATATGGGTCTGATCTGTTTTGTGAAGTAACTATGTGTACTGTAAAGTGAACAGAAAACATATTCCTTTACCCCAATCACAATTCGAGAATATTCACACACAAAAAAGTTTTTCGTGTTTTCTACAAAAAACATGTTATTTGCAAAAAGGTATAACGAATCTCCCAATTTCTCTAATGAAATATGTTCTTACACAGAGGCATTACACCAAGAGACATACAAAACAACCAAAGCAAAATATTATAATTATACCAGAACTAAACAAATATAAAATACGTACATAACAAAAAAATTGAAGATTCAATGACCTTGTTTTCAGACTGTACTGTGTGGCATGTGCCGTGTAGTTATATAAACATAGCACTGTGTGAACCAAAGCAGCCAGGTTTACAGTCTCCGTTGCAGAGAAATCAACAAAGGGTTTTGTCCATAGTAAGACCTCAGATAAGCCAGTTAATATTATAATACGAATGATGAAGCAGTTCTAGTTATACGACACAGTGATTTCAGCCAGTGTGGCACCTTTTTTTTTAGACCACTCCTGTCTAGTACATTAAAATGAACAGAATATTTATCCCACCGAAGAATATACACCAAGAATAATATTATCAGACTTATAAAGCAAGGAAGAAAGAAACTGAGCAGTGGAGGCTGGTGGGAGGAGCTATAGGAGGACGGGCTCATTGTAATGGCTAGAATGGAATAAATGGAACAGTATCAGATGTTTGACTCGTTCAATTTATTCCATTCCAGCCATTACAATGAGCCCATCCTCCTATAGATCCTCCCACTAGCCTCCACTGAATCTGAGTCATGTTTAATTTGGTCAATGACATTACAAAACTGAAGCCCTGGTTTCGACCCAAACTACTTCAGGGCTACGTCCAGTAGGTAAGTGTTGAATGTTGCAGATAGAAATGCCATGAATAGAGCTTACATTTACTCCTTCCTTTATGTCAGAGAAACATGTTTGTTCTTCGTGTATATAACATACGATCTGAACATTCTACAATATTGTGCCCAGCTGAACATGCCCCAGGCTTTAGGATTGTATTTTTCAGGAATAATGTTCTAGTCAGAAACACGATCACATCGGCCAACAACACTTTGATATCACCCTTTTGGGTTTCAATAACACCTTTGGTTCCAGTTTAAAAGCGAGCGACAAATGAACAGCACAAGATAAATTAATACTTGAAGCTCTATATTTGATTTGTAGTTTATTTTTATTGCACTTGTACAAGAAGTGACCAGTAAGCGCTTTTAGAGAGATGGGGGGTCAGAAAGTGCTGTTCTCTCAAGATTGTTGCTCTATTTCACACTGACTATTTCCTGCAACCTGTCACCTGACCTCTCTATGTGACATCACAACTGGACAAGTCAATATGGGTCTTGTAATTCATTGTTATTAACTACTTTACTGATTCATTTAATCATAATTATTTGGATTTGTAGCTTTGTGTACTTTTGCTTTCTCCATGTATTAATTGCAGACATCTTTAGTCACTCTGAACAGTGAGTGGATGGCCTGTAAAGTTTAGGGGTCTTCAATATCCAGGAACTCCTTCTTGGGTGGTGCTATCCCCCTGTACCAGGCACAGGACCCATCGCTCCTATTGATACAGGCAAAGTGTTGGGCCTGGGGACCGCTGTGGCTCTTTTCCATCACCCAGTCCGTCCACAGACACTCCTCTGGGGCGCTGATCGTACAGGGGATGGAAGTGCAGCGGATAATCTGTGGATCGGAGCAGAAAGAGAGAAAGATCAAGATCACCGACTGATCATTACCCCAATTCTCTAGCGTTTGCCAATGTGACCAGTGTACAGTCGTGGCCAAAAGTTTTGAGAATGCCACAAATATTAATTTTCACAAAGTCTGCTGCTTCAGTGTCTTTAGATATTTTTGTCAGATGTTACTATGGAATACTGAAGTATAATTACAAGCATTTCATAAGTGTCAAAGGCTTTTATTGACAATTACATGAAGTTGATGCAAAGAGTCAATATTTGCAGTGTTGACCCTTCTTTTTCAAAACCTCTGCAATCTGCCCTGGCATGCTGTGAAATAACTTCTGGGCCACATCCTGACTGAGGGCAGCCCATTCTTGCATAATCAATGCTTGGAGTTTGTCAGAATTTGTGGGTTTTTGTTTGTCCACCCGCCTCTTGAGGATTGACCACAAGTTCTCAATGGGATTAAGGTCTGGGGAGTTTCCTGGCCATGGACCCAAAATATCGATGTTTTGTTCTTCGAGACACTTAGTTATCACTTTTGCCTTATGGCAAGGTGCTCCATCATGCTGGAAAAGGCATTGTTCGTCACCAAACTGTTCCTGGATGGTTGGGAGAAGTTGCTCTCGGAGGATGTGTTGGTACCATTCTTTATTCATGGCTGTGTTCTTATGGAAAATTGTGAGTGAGCCCACTCCCTTGGCTGAGAAGCAACCCCACACATAAATGGTCTCAGGATGCTTTACTGTTGGCATGACACAGGACTGATGGTAGCGCTCACCTTGTCTTCTCCGGACAAGCTTTTTTCCGGATGCCCCAAACAATCGGAAAGGGGATTCATCAGAGAAAATGACTTTACCCCAGTCCTCAGCAGTCCAATCCCTGTACCTTTTGCAGAATATCAGTCTGTCCCTGATGTTTTTCCTGGAGAGAAGTGGCTTCTTTGCTGCCCTTCTTGACACCAGGCCATCCTCCAAAAGTCTTCGCCTCACTGTGCGTGCAGATGCACTCACACCTGCCTGCTGCCATTCCTGAGCAAGCTCTGTACTGGTGGTGCCCCGATCCCGCAGCTGAATCAACTTTAGGAGACGGTCCTGGCGCTTGCTGGACTTTCTTGGGC
>QNTS01004569.1:32897-44785 GCA_003317085.1 Hucho hucho
TATACCGAACTCCAGGGATGGAAGGCATACCAGTTGAGGTATACCGAACTCCAGGGATGGATGGCATACCAGTTGAGGTATACCGAACTCCAGGGATGGAAGGCATACCAGTTGAGGTATACCGAACTCCAGGGATGTAAGGCATACCAGTTGAGGAATCCTGAACTCCAGGGATGGAAGGCATACCAGTTGAGGTATACGAACTCCAGGGATGGAAGGCATACCAGTTGAGGTATACCGAACTCCAGGGATGGAAGGCATACCAGTTGAGGTATACCGAACTCCAGGGATGGAAGGCATACCAGTTGAGGTATACCGAACTCCAGGGATACCTAACCCTAACCTTTTTTTACGTACTCAGACGACCGTTATTAGAACTCTTATAACAATTGTAGATTATCAGATACTCAACAAGAAGATCAGATTTCATTATTACTAAAACAGGAACCAAGTGGTGAACATAAAGGCCCCTTAGACTTCAATTCTAGCTAAATATATAGTGCATACATTTCAATAGGTTAGCAAAATATAATAATACTTTTAGCAAAAATAGTTTAATCTTTAATTTACAATCTGTAGAAACTATGAGAATTACAGAATTATTTTGAAATCAAGACTGGATGGTGTTCAGAGATAGATGGGAGGTGTTGATGGTAGCTAAGGGTTGGGATTAAAAACAAACAAAAGATAACTATTGTAAAAATATACTGTGTCCGTGAAATGTATATAGTATGTATATACTGGAAGTAGAAGCCTAAGTGTTGATGTCCATTAGTTTACTGCAATTAGGGGAGGGGTGGTAGGGGAAAATAATAAAGGAATATATACAGTTGAAGTCGTAAGTTTACATACACCTTAGCCAAATACATTTAAACTCAGTTTTTCACAATTCCTGACATTTAATCCTGGTACAAATTCCCTGTCTTAGGTCGATAGGATCACCACTTTATTTTAAGAATGTGAAATGTCAGAATAATAGTGGAGAGAATGATTTATTTCAGCTTTTATTTATTTCATCACATTCCCAGTGGGTCAGAAGTTTACATACACTCAATTAGTATTTGGTAGTATTGCCTTTAAATTGTTTAACTTGGGTCAAACGTTTCGGGTAGCCTTACACAAGATTCCCACAATAAGTTGGGTGAATTTTGGCCCATTCCTCATGACAGAGCTGGTGTAACGGAGTCAGGTTTGTAGGCCTCATTCCTCGCAAACACTTTTTCAGTTCTGCCCACACATTTTCTATAGGATTGAGGTCAGGGATTTGTGATGGCCACTCCAATACCTTGACTTTGTTGTCCTTAAGCCATTTTTGCCACAACTTTGGAAGTATGCTTGGGGTCATTGTCCATTTGGAAGACCCATTTGCGATCAAGCTTTAACTTCCTGTCTTGAGATGTTGCTTCAATATATCCACATAATTTTCCTTCCTAATGACGGCATCTATTTTGTGAAGTGCACCAGTCCCTCCTGCAGAAAAGCACCCACACAACATGATGCTGCCATCCCCGTGCTTCACGGTTGGGATGGTGTTCTTCGGCTTGCAAGCCTCCCCTTTTTTCCTCCAAACATAACGATGGTCATTATGGCCAAACAGTTCTATTTTTGTTTCATCAGACCAGAGGACATTTCTCCAAAAAGAGAACTATAGTTTGTTAACTTCTTAAGGAGCAGCAAGGTGCGCTGGGGCGCTAGCGCCCCACTCCCGACATTACCAGGTGAAATGCAAGGCGCCAAATTCAAAATCCAAAAGTTGAATTATTAAACATGCATCAATATACAAGTGTTTCATAGTCATCAAAAGCTCTGCTTCTTGGCAATATCACAGCATTGTCAGATTTCAAAAAGGCTTTATGGCGAAAGCACCACATTTGATTGTTTGAGGATAGCACCCCACATATTTTATCCATTACCATAAATTCATAAACCATGCGGTTCACACAAAACACATTTCACAGTGAAAACAAATCAATTACCTGTTGAAGAACTTCTGCTGAGGGCTTCCCAAGTGTCCAACGAAGACAATCCATGGTTCTTTTGTTAGAAAAAGTAATTTATTATATCCATTAATCTCCGTTTGGTTGGCACGTTACATTTTCTCTCCAATCGTCCATTGAAACGTGAAGAGAACTCATTCAACTTATACCTATAAACTTGTCCAAGAACAATCAAACATCATTGTAAATGTATCCTTAGGAACACTTTTATGTATAAATAGCATAATATTTCAACCGGAATATAAACTGGGTGACAAGAAAGGAAAAAACCACAGAGCGTGCAAGCCGTGAACGCGCATTTACTCCTATTGACATTCTGTGTGTACACTTCCTTATTCGTCTTCTTCTCTGCTCTAAAAGCATCTAAGAAGAATCAGAACAGTGTCTCGAGACTGTTGACATCCAGAGGAAGCGATAGGTACTGCATTCATATGCCCTTATATGAGCATTTTCATAAGGGAGGGGTTCCAAATGAGGCAATGTGTCAAAATCACTTTTTCCAGGACAGAAATTCCTCGGGTTTTCGCCTGCCATATCCGTTCTGTTATACTCACAGACAAAATGTTAACACTTTTAGAAAACTCAGAGTGTTTCCTATCCAATGGTACTAAATATGTGCATATCCTATTTTCTGGGCCTGAATGGGAGGCATTTTACTTTGGGCACGCCAGGCTCTCCAAAACGGTCACCTCGTGCGCTGCTCCCTAAGAAGTTAATTGAATCGCCATTGATAATGTCTGACCCTGGCCGTGACCCCAATCTCAGGGGCAGTTGGAATAGGCAACAAAAAAAAAACACTTCCATTTCACACATGAGTATAATACACACTGGTAAATGTGTGAAACAGGACACACAGAACAAAATTACTTTTATTATCTCTTACACTACTAGTTGATGTGGGTTGATACACAGAGCAATATCTGGACGTGTTCATTAAGTTACTAAACACATTGTTTATCTATAAGGTGAATGAGGACAGACAAAAAGGATGGAGAGGGGATCATTATTTTGATAGCTAGCTAGCTAAATAACTCTGGTTGAGGATAGTCGTGTCGTATGCTAATTGAATTGAGTCACTTACTCCTAATCAATAGAAATGTTACTAATAAAAGGTAATCAATGCTGACAGATCCTCTGTACTGTGCCCTGATGAGACTGAGTGGCTAACTGCCTCGTCACCGATACACAATCACACACTCACACACGGAGTAGATGAAGTCTGTATTAATTCAATATATTGGATTTATTTTAATACGTGTCATTAGCAGTGACTGTATGCTCCTTGTTCATTTTAGTGAAGATGTAAAGGCAGACATGCCATTCATATTCAGTTCATGATATCTGGGCCTTCAGCTTTACTCAAGCAAATTAACATTGTCTGATGCCACGTGTGGCTTTGGACAGATTCTGGAATTGGTTTATTTGCCCGAATCGCCCAGAGCAGAAATCTGAGACGGCAAGAAGCCCTAGAGGATAAATTATGAAAAATTCACAATTTCTTGTCAGGTCTTGCATGTAGAGCTCTCTGTTTCTGTCTCTCTCTGTCTGTCTGTGTCACTTTCCCTCTGTCTCTCACTCTGTTTCTCTCTCTGTTTCTCTCTCTCTCATTGTCTCTGTCTCTCTGTCTCTGTCTCTCTCTCTCTCTCTCTCTCTCTCTCTCTCTCTCTCTCTCTGTCGCTCTCTCTCTCTCCCTCTCTCTCTCTCTCTCTCTCATCAAGGTCTAATGGGTCCAACCAGCCAGTCATGTGGGTGAGAGCCTAGACAAAATGCATGGTGGAGTCAATTAGGAGACTTTAATTCTTTATCTTTAACTAATCATTAATGTTACTCTCTCCAGTCAGATTAAACGAGCTTCATACCCCGGGAGACATCAATTAGGAGACTTTAATTCTATATTTAACTAATCATTAATGTTATGTAAGCTTCAGACTGACAGAAAGTAGTGCGGCTAGTTGGTATTAAAAAGAAAGCGATCAATATATTGGAAAAACACCTCATCAATAACCTACAGATGCTTATTAAGAATAGCTGTGTTTTGCGAGCCAAAAACAGTTTCATTAGCAACAACACGACACGTTGTTTCAACGAGAAAATGAGAAACGTGATCGGGAACAGACTGACTGACCATCACATACAGTGAGGGAAAAAAGTATTTGATCCCCTGCTGATTTTGTACGTTTGCCCACTGACAAAGAAATGATCAGTCTATAATTTTAATGGTAGGTTTATTTGAACAGTGAGAGACAGAATAACAACAAAAAAATCCAGAAAAAACGCATGTGAAAAATGTTAATAAATGATTTGCATTTTAATGAGGGAAATAAGTATTTGACCCCTCTGCAAACATGACTTAGTACTTGGTGGCAAAACCCTTGTTGGCAATCACAGAGGTCAGACGTTTCTTGTAGTTGGCCACCAGGTTTGAAATCTGACAACGCTGTGATATTGCCAAGAAACAGAGCTTTTGATGAGTATGAAACACTTGTATATTGGTAGATGTTTAATAATTCAACTTTGGGATTTTGAATTTGGCGCTTTACATTTTACCTGCTAGCGACCCACCGCTCCCTGTCTAGTTAACCCTCTGGTTCCCCCATGTCTGGGTGGGGAATTGTTTGTTCGGCATGCCGGTTTACGCCGGGTTTGTATGTTTTCACCCGTGCTTTGTGCAGCCGGTATTTTTTAAGTGTATTTTGTACTTTGTGCTGCCTTACTTGGTTTTGGGCATTTGTTTTTGAGACGCGGTAGCGTTCTGTTTGTACATTTGCCTCAGTAAAAGTACTTAGTACACTCATCTCTGCTCTCCTGCGCCTGACTACCTACACCAGCTAAAGACACCGCATGACAGAATTAGGTGAAAATGAGGCTTGGCTTGTTAAACAAGTGGATTCAGGGATCAAATGTAGCTGGAGATGGGCCTGGCTTAAACTGGATGCCACTATAGAGGTGAAAGAAACATCACACACTTTCCCTCTTTCTCACATTAGCTGTAGAACAGATGTCCACAGGCAGAAAGTGTACAATGTAATAATGTGCAGTGTAGCCCAAAGATATTGCTTTTGTTGTCTTGAACTTGACAGTAACACGTGTGTGTGTGTGTGTGTGAGGAGGGATTATATATATTTTTTACTCAGTGAACGTTATGTAGCCTTGTGCACTTAATCGATGTCTACTATAGTGGCCACTATAATAGAGCATCAATAGAATGCCTCTTTGTTTCATTCTATTTCTAGTTTAAGATGTTTTTTTCTTTATAGGTGTGTGGTCACAAGTGTTATATTATAAAGGCTGTTATGGCAAACTGCAATATTAGGGTATTGTTTTTTCTCAAGACTTGAGTGTCGTTTGCAGTAAAGTCTAAGGCAACAAATAATATTTGATTGCTTTCTTTAATATGTTCAGCTGTGAGTTACGTTCACATGAACCACATTTTATTTTACACACATAGACTGATCATGTAGATCATATTCTGTGTTTAATAAGTGCAGGTCAGTTTATAGAGTGAACACCTGCATTTCCACCTAGCAGGGATTTATTGCATGTTTCGGTGCAACAACAAAAAAAAGACGCTCTATTACTGTATGACAGACTGGGGACAGGCCCACTCTATTACTGTATGACAGACTGGGGACAGGCCCACTCTATTACTGTATGACAGACTGGGGACAGGCCCACTCTATTACTGTATGACAGACTGGGGACAGGCCCACTCTATTACTGTAAGACAGACAGGGGACAGGCCCACTCTATTACTGTTAGACAGACTGGGGACAGGCCCACTCTATTACTGTAAGAGACTGGAGAGAGGCCCACTCCATTACTGAAGTAGGACAGACTGGGGACAGGTCCACTATATTACTGTATGACAGACTGGGGACAGGCCCACTCTATTACTGTTAGACAGACTGGGGACAGGCCCACTATATTACTGAAGTAGGACAGACTGGGGACAGGTCTACTCTGTTACTGAAGTAGGACAGACTGGGGACAGGTCCACTATATTACTGAAGTAGGACAGACTGGGGACAGGTCCACTATATTACTGAAGTAGGACAGACTGGGGACAGGCCCATTCTATTACAGTAAGACAGACAGGGGACAGGCCTACTATATTACTGAAGTAGGACAGACAGGGGACTGTATGTTGAGGAGAGCCCTGGTTGCTACGGTACGGTACGTTGAGGAGAGCCCTGGTTGCTACGGTATGGTATGTTGATGTCATGAGATTTTTGCTATCTCAATTGTTGACATGAACTATCACTCTTAGAAGTATAATTCATTTAGTCATCATTAAACATTTAAACCATATAAAATCATTTATAACAATCCACCCTTTGACTAAATATTATACATATCAGACATTTATTTTGATTAAAATTATCAAGTTTACCTAAAATCAACTACACAAAACCAATATATGTATTTACATCTCATCCACATCAATAACTGTTCTAGGTCTATATCCAATCATAACTCTTCTAGTTAGGATTTTCACTATAACCTTCACACATTAGAACCAAGAAATGTTTTATCTAATTGCAGGTCTTTAGGGTCGAATTGATCGTCAGGATCCTCCAGTCCTAGAGTCCTGTAAGCGTTCATCCCATTGGTCTGAGTTTGGAATGGGTCCATACCTCACCATCTGCTGAGTCACCGCATTCTCCAACGCCTTACTCACTGACCCTCGGACACAAGGAATCAGACAACATCCACATAATACAATCATACCAATACAGGCAATAAGCCGCCCCCAAAATGGTGGCCCCTATAGTCTTCCATTTCCCAAACATTTCATCAAACCATCCGGTCACAGAGGTATTAACCCCTGAATTCTCAGCCCACTCTTCCCTCAAGGCTGTCAGTCCCGCCAGAGCTCTAGTAACTGTACCATCTGGGGCAGTGTTGTTAGGAATAAAAATACAACAATGTCCCCCCACCATTCTGCAGACGCCACCATTTCCAGCCAATAACATATCTAGAGCCAACAATTTTGCCAGGTCATGAAGGAGGTGGCGGATAATTGTTCAGAGATTCCCATCACTGCATCTGTAGTCTTATTCACAAATCCTTGTTGATTTTAATACATATAATTGATCCAATCAACTTTTTGATTTATTGTTACTTACCAGAAGAACGTAGTGATAAAACCCTCCCCAATCTGATTTATAGCTTTGTATTCGTCTGGAACTTCTCTGGCGATGCCTATGGCATCCATCCAAATAGAACTGCCTTCATTAGAACCTAGATTACTCCTTTTTCTAGTTATCCCATCCAGAACTGGCCTCTGATGTCTAATCCTAACTGGTTGGACCAATGATACCAGAACACAAGTGCCCCTCCACCCTTTAGGTAATGCCTGTCTTAGGCCTCCTTTATTGGTACAAGCCCACCACACATCAGTTATAGGAGCTGTGAGGTTGAGAATTTTCTCCTATACTTCTGAACCCAAATCAGTCACATTAACAACAGACTTGCATCTATTGAGATCCACTACAAGACCTGGGTCTTTCGTGAAGTTGGTCTCTACCGACTGGATTAGTGAACAGGAAAAATTGTGTCCATAATCATCAGCGTAAGCCCAATACTTTCATTCCGTGTCTATTTCTGTGACTCGTTGGAGGGTTACTACTACATCTACTCTACAGTCATTAATATCCAAACTTTGTTTAAAACCCCATCGGGATCACTTTCCGTTCACATACCCCGGTCCCCAAGTATGTTTAATTACCTAGGCCAGGAACAAGATGAAGTGAGTCCCAAACAGAAATCTAAAGGTATCACAAAGTCCTGAATAATCGTATACAATTTATTATGCACCCACATTCCTGCTCTATTAGGGAAATGTTTAATATTTACCTTAAATCTCACATCATCACCTATTTGGACTCCTTCTTTATCTCCTTCTTATTCATGAGGGGGCGGGTATTATATAACTTGTCTTTTACTTCTTAAACCTGTCAGCGACATCATATAATTTGTACCGGAGGTGTTGAATCAGGATGTATGAAAAAGATCATCAAAACTATGATGCAGCTCAAGGTTCCCCATATTCCCAAAAACCGCCAACCCTCTCCTGCCCTTAGCCAGTCTGCTAGGTACCACCCCATACTCACACCTCTAGGGAACACACTACAGTGATAATAGGTCAGGGTAGGAAATCTTTGTTAACAGAAGCGACCCCCAGACCCTATCGGTCCAGTTCTGCTCTCTAACTCTGCGTGTGTTCCACGGTGTTTGTATGTGTTCCTACCTTTTTGCAGTGGGTAACGTGGACTCTGGTTGCTCTTTCTGCTATTCTAATGGCAAAGGCTGTGACCAACATAACCTGGCGGGGCTGCTTCCAGTCCTTTTTCTTCAGAGACTGTACCCACACCCAGTCACCTGGCTGGATCGTATGGCTCACCTCCTTCTGTAGTTCTTCTGTTGGGCATAAAATCTCTAACACACAGGTGTGGTTAGCAAACAACTTCTCATGTGATCTGCTACTATCTTCCTAACTCTCATTCTAAAAGGTCTACCAAATCCTTTCTCAAATGGAGATAATCCCTCCTTGTCTGGGGTTATCCGAATATCTCATTAATACTATTAGTAGACATTTTACCCAATTTAATTCTGTACTCAGGTGTGTCTATCTTAACCTACTTTTAATCATAGAATTATTGCGTTCTATCATATAATATTAATTAAACACTTTTTCTTTCCTTTGCTCCTGGTGAGCTCTATAAAATCCATTTCCAACAAAAAACATTTTTATTTAAAGTAATTTGTGTTGTCTAACAATCTCTACCATATCTAACAATCATCTCTACCATATCCCTCCTGTTGATACAAGGCTCTGCCCCTGTATCAAACTACTGCATATCTAAAACAAAAAAAAACACTGGCTTTACTTGGGCAAAATTGGTAAATCACCTTTATGCCAAATTCCTTCCTTACTAACTGCTCCTAGCTGCTCCCACTTATTTGTCTCTGACACTGGTGCCCTATCTTGGCTATCTTTTAGCAGAGTATAATCTTTGTTCACTTCCTCTTTCAAGTGTGAGTATGTGTGGCAATGTTGTACGACTAGCCGTCTTCGCTTCCTCATCTGCCTTCCTGTCTCCATTGCAGATATTTTGTCTGGTAGGAGAACTGCTTCTACTAAATTTAGAATTAGCTGTACATATATCATAGGTTTACCCAAAGTAGTTACCATCCCCCTATTTCTCCATCGAGCTGCGAAAACATGAACTGTATTAAATGCATAAGCGCTATCTGTATAAATGGTAACCCTTTTCCCTTTACCCAACGTACACGCCCTTTATAAGGGCCTTAATTTCTGCCTGCTGCACAGAGTAGTCTGAATTCTACCTTGAAGACGCATCTATAAGTAATTTCTCAATGGCAAATCTGTAAAATCAGGCCTATGGAACACAACTTTCTCCATCTCAGTTACAAACGGACGGTCATATCTAGGGGATGCTAAAACCATATCTGATACCACCAGCTGTTTAATCTTAACAAATTGCCCTTCAACCTCAAAGATCCATTCAATTTTATCTTTGGCTGCCATAGCCCTATCATAGATCAGATCACTAAGTTTCCCCGTATGTAATGCAAAGTGTGGTACCCATGCCCTACAATAGTTAATAATTCCTAGAAAACTCATCATCTGCTTTTTGTTCAATGGTTTAGGAGCTTCTAAGATCGCCTGTTTTCTAGTGGGGTTTAGGGTGCGGCCTTCCTTGAGTGAGGGTGTACCCTAGATAGATAACTTGAGATTGCCATAACTGTTACAATTTCCTTTTACTTACTTTATGGCCCTGCTCTGCCATATATGTCAATAACTGCAATGTACCTGTTTTGCATCCTTCGTAAGTAGTAAACATATTTTAAATTTCCTTAGGAGATAACAATAATCTTCTGAGGTAATAGTTTTAATTTAGACAAATGTTAAAATGAAATATTTCTATACAAATTAAATCCCACACCTCAGTAAGACCTCCGCAATCGCATTGATTGTCTGTGTATACTTGTATTTATGCATTAAACCATATGTCAAATGGTTCGTCTCTCACTGCTAAAGCCAAATCTACGGTTGCTAATTCAAAAACTTCACATTCAGGGTCAAATTCGTCTAAGACATCATTTTCACCCTCTTGGTCATGGTCAGTGCTGTCACTATTGTCCGTCCCATACCACTCCTCCATCTCCGGTCTTACTACGGTTGCGGGCTATGAATCTAGTCAGGACCCATCCTCCTCCCCCCCTGAGTCTGGCTGTGGGCGCCTATCTCTCTCTCTCTCTTCCTCCCCCTGTTGTCATTCTCTGCTTTTCCTTTCTTTTTGCAATCGTGGCGAACATGTCCCTTCCTCCCACAATAATCGCAGGGGGCTGGGCAGTCCCTAATTAACTTCCCTACTTATTTCGGGACGCATCCCAGTAAGGAATGCTATCTTCAATTATTGGTGGTATGGGGTATTCTGACCAGGTCCCATAGGGGGCTCTGGAGTGCCACTGTTGGCATTAAAAACATATTTCAACCTCTCCAAGTACTGGCTGCCTGTCTCGCTGTCTCCTTGCTTGCATTCCGTAACCTTAGAAAAGTCAGCATGTCTGTGGTAATATTCAGTCAAATTGGCACAGAGTTCTGTCACTTTTGCCCGAAAAGGGGATCCCTCATCCCCTGACCACTGGATAATACCCCCCTTTATCCTGTACTAATTTTAGTATAGTATAGTATAGTTTTAGTTAATATCACAACTGGGCTCTCTCTCTCCTCTACTTCCTCCTCACTCTGCTCTGTCCCGTCTCCCCCCACTACTCCCGGAGTAGCGCACCAGTGATCCCAGAGAGGTTAACTTCTTAATTCCATGTATCTCTCATCTCCCGTAAGTTCGGGAACCTCTTTTGAGCATTTACCTCCCATGTTGATATCACAAATATATTTTGATAGTCTCCTTACAAATGCCTAGGTAGGGTTTATACACTCTTCTCCTTCTTTCGGTATTTTATTATTAGATGTGATTCTTAAGCCAATATTAGGTCTCACACTCATGACTTATATTTTATTTCCCACAACACCTATTTTATATCCCTTCTTAATAATCAACCTGTTCCGTCTATATGTCTCCAGATTACTGGCCTTATTCTTGCAGACTGGGAAAAGCAATATAGGTTGGATCTCGTCACTGTCTCTGTCGTGTTCCAGTCTCCCACCGGCCTGAATAAAACCTCAATTCAGAGGTCAGGTCTTTATCTCACGGATCTCTGATCCGCCCGTGCACGGTTTTTGGTGTCCACTGGAACTAGACAGAAACAGGTATTGAGATCCGGCTCGAAGGACCAAATTGTCATGAGAATTTTGCTATCTCAATTGTTGACATAAACTATCACTCAAATTTTGAATAATTCCCAGAGGTTGTAAGGCTCTGTGGTCAATAAAGAATTTAGACAAAACCCCATATCTGCAATTGGTCCAGAATTGTTTATTCATGAGAATTCTCCTGAGATACAATGCACATTCATTTATATAGTCACACATAGCATCATAAATGTCCATACAAATAGCGTCACATGTGTCCCTCCTCGTCTACTCCAAAACATACATTTATTATCTTGTCCTGCAACATGTTTCACAATCCTATTACAAGCCCAACGGTATTTTCCCCTCCCTGGCTGGAGAGGCCTTCTTCCTCTTATCAGCTGTCTGTCACTGGTTCCTACTTTTCTATGCAGACACATTCAAGCCATTTATAAAAAATACTGTTAGTTATTGGTTATATCATTATCTTAGAAGTATAATTCATTTAGTCATCATTAAACATTTAAACCATATAAAATCATTTATAACAGTTGAGGAGAGCCCTGGTTGCTACGTTACGGTACGTTGAGGAGAGCCCTGGTTGCTAC
>QNTS01004569.1:44834-60246 GCA_003317085.1 Hucho hucho
CTGGGGACAGGTCCACTATATTACTGAAGTAGGACAGACTGGGGACAGGCCCATTCTATTACAGTAAGACAGACAGGGGACAGGCCTACTATATTACTGAAGTAGGACAGACAGGGGACTGTATGTTGAGGAGAGCCCTGGTTGCTACGGTACGGTACGTTGAGGAGAGCCCTGGTTGCTACGGTACGGTACGTTGAGGAGAGCCCTGGTTGCTACGGTACGGTATGTTGAGGAGTGCCTTGGTTGCTACGGTACGGTATGTTGAGGAGAGCCCTAGTTGCTACTGTACGATACGCTTTGAAGTGGCCTACGGGTGGAGTTTCTCCTCTTTCTGTGGCTGTCCTAGTCAGATGTTCTATGGTGTAGCCTGGGCCACAGAGCCAGATGGAAGGATCTGTGGCCTGCGAGTCAAGAGAAAGAAAACAGTGCTAAATAGTCTTGGTTGCAGAATTTATGGTTCAGTCCACTACGCTCTTAGAAAAAAAATGGTTCCAAAAGGGTGCTTTGGATGGCTTAGGGTAGGCCTTTTTGGTTCCAGGTAGACCATTTTGGGTTCCACGTAGAACCCTCCGTAGACAGTGTTTTACATCGAACCCAATGGGGTTCTACCTGAAACCAGACATGGTTCTTTAAAGGGTGTGTGGACAGCTTCACCACACAGACAGCGTGGTGAAGAAGGCGCAAAATCTGATGATTTTTTTGGCTTGTCACCTAAAACACTCACAAACTTTTACAGATGCACAATCGAGAGCATCCTGTCGGGCTGTATCACCGCCTGGTACGGCAACTGCACCGCCCACAACCGTAAGGCTCTCCAGAGGGTAGTGAGGACTGCACAACGCATCACCGGGGGTAAACTACCTGCCCTCCAGGACACCTACACCACCCGATGTCACAGGAAGGCCAAAAAGATCATCAAGGACAGCAACCACCTGAGCCACTGCCTGTTCACCCTGCTATCATCCAGAAGGCGAGGTCAGTACAGGTGCATCCAAGCTGGGACCGAGAGACTGAAAAACAGCTTCTATCTCAAGGCCATCAGACTGTTAAACAGCCATCACTAACATAGAGAGGCTGCTGTCAACATACAGACTAAATCTCTGGCCACTTGAATAAATTAACGTAAAAAGGTTTCACTAGTCACCTTAAATAACACCACTTTAATAATGTTTACATATCCTACATTACTCATCTCATATGTATATACTGTCCTCTATACCATCTACTGCATCTTGCCTATGCCGTTCGGCCATCGCTCATCCATATATTTATATGTACATATTCTTAATAATTCCTTTACACTTGTGTGTATAAGGTAGTTGTTAAATTGTTAGATGACTTGTTAGATATTACTGCATAGTCAGAAATAGAAGCACAAGCATTTTGCTACACTTGCATTAACACCTTGTGTATGTGACCAATAAATTTTGATTTGATTTAGGTTCTAGATATCACCTTTTATTCTAAGAGTGTAGTGTTAAAGAATCAAGTAGTATCAGAGTTTCCTGAAGGTGACTAACGGTATCCAGAAATAGCTTGAATCATGGCTGTTGAATGGTTTATGTGTGTAGTGATGAATGTCTTCATTTTATCAGACTCCAGAGTCTCCTGAAGGTGAAACACAGTATCTAGTATCATTATCCATGAATCAAGTCCCATAATTCAGCTGAGAGATGCTTTCCTGCTTCAGTCACAGTACAGTAATCAGAGTGAACTGCACCTGCCTTCCTCCACAAGCCCCCCCCAGGGGTGTGAAAAGGTTCACTCGACACGAGTCTTAATCAGCACAGTTTGTTCTCACTAAACCATTTCTCAGAGGTGTGGATTCTCAGATCCTTCTAACAGCCGGTGTCACTGCCCTTTAGTTTCACAGTCAAACTCCTCTCTTCTCCCCTCTGCTCCCCTCCCCTCCCCTCAAAGCCACTCAGCGACTCAGCATTTTCCCTGACTGAAGAGCTCTAATCAATCAGGAAGTCCCCCCCCCCCACACACCTTCTCCCCTCACCCCCCTCCTGACAAATACTTTCTCACTCTCAGCCAGTCCTGGGAGAAAAAGGCCTTGTTCACTACTGAGAGAAAATGGAGAGAACCGCTCCAGAACCACTGTGCAAGTGGCTAAAAGTCTACTTTGGGCAGAACAGAGCCTGGAAACTAAAGATGGTGAGAATCTCTCCCTGGCTGAACAGACTAATCAGTAGGAATTCACATCCAACCACCGCACTCCTGGTCCACATATTATTTTACATGTTTCTTCACAGAAAATGAGCCGAGGCCGATGAGTCTCAGGTTGAAAAAAGTGTTCCCTGTATTGTTTTTCTTTCAGTAAACATTGAACATGGGTCCCACAGACTCGAACACCACACAAGGGGTAATGTTGTGCCCTGGTCAATATCTAGGCGTCGGGTTAAGAAGGAGTAAACTGAGCATAAGACCTTTAAAAGTAACTCCGTTATAAAACACTTTTTTCCTTTTTCTATTAAAGCTTTGACTTGGAAGTCAAATTTGACAAATGGAAGAATCTGTCGCAATCTACATTGGTTACTCCACTAAAAGTTTTGTGATTATGCCGCGGGACTTAGAGGTAATTTGTGGTTTAGTACTGTACCCTGCTTCACTACTTCATTGCTCCAGACCAGTGCAAGGGGGAGTTAGAGCACTGATTATGCTTTGTACTGTGTCTCTATAGTACTGTAGCCTACTCCCGACCAGTCACATTGTACAAAGCCTTAGTGGCGCAGCTACAGACGCTGGTTCAATCCCCGTGCAGGCCTCGACTGGGAGACCCATGAGATGATTGTAGGTTTTTGGTTTCTCTCCCTCTAAAAACAGAAATAAATAATTCTAAATAACAAACTGGCTTTATTTACAAATTAGTAACAATGTCTCACCCCATGTTCAAGAATGGCCTTTTTCTCGCTCATTTCACGTTATTTGAAAACTAAATCATCTCCCAAATTATTGTTATTTTTTAAACAAAGCGATTATTATTATTATTATTATTATTATAATTAATTTAGATATAAAAGCCCCTTGGATATTCTCCCAGATATATTATTAACCCTGTTATTAGCAGGACAATATATATTGGTTATGTTGGTCATGGCTCCCAGGTGGCGCCTTGCAGTTCTCCATCTGTATCCACTGAAGTAGCGGTGGGCACGCGAGGTTCAAGACACGAGGGCAGGGGGCACGGGACGGGCCACAGAGCCACGCACAGAAGACTGACCTAGCCCATGGGGAAGGGAGGAGGAGGAGGGGGGGCGGACCCCAGCCGCGCCACACTGGGCAGCACAGAGCAACACTTTAAGGGTCATTGCACTAATAATGGCGCTGACTAGGGAAACGTTCCCGCTGTTCTTAGTGCCAGTCTGCACGTTCAAACTAAAACAACGTAACTAATAATGACTTGAAAAATGCCCCTTAGATATGAATTCAGAGGGCAGATATTATTAAATATTAAAGCAGTAGACCTCTCACTAAAGGCGTCAGTCATGAATAGCACACATTTGTAAATCCAAAATTCTAAAAGTAATTGGAAAGGTAGATACAAATTATTTGTGACATTGTGGTTACAATAAATAATGTAAACAAGATGCTGTGTTTTAATTACAGTAGTGATGGACAGCTGGTGGCATTATGAAAACAGGTTTTCAAACACTTGTAGCCCGATTAGGAGGACAATAGACTGTTTATTGCTCGGCTACTGTAGGTGTCAAGGTCACACCTTTCCAGTACTCCTCACCCCGTCCCAAACTCCACCCTAAACACATTTACCATTCAAAAATGTGCTGTTTATCTAACAAAAAAAGGACATTGCGACCAAAGGGAACAGACAAAATGGACATAATTTTAATCAAGCCAGCCTCTTTCTATGGTGCTACCCGTTCCAATGTTAGGGGCCGTAACCACCAGAGGACTTGAAAATGAGCCGGAGCTGAGAGGATCACCAAAACTTAAGGTAGTTTGGTTTCAGTACATTTTCTTTAAAAAAAAAAATGATATAGCCTATCAATGTGTAATAAAATCGATAATTAAATAAAGGTTAAATAAAAAAACAAAAAATGTCTGATTGTGTACTAAAAACGTCAATGTGTTTTTGCAGCGCATACAACCATGCTGACAACCATCCGTGGAGATCAGTGGACAAAGGTCTGGACAACGGGCCGCAACTGAAAAAACACATGGTTGCCAAGAAAGCGGTTAGTTTTGCTAGATTTTTAACATGTGTACGCAGCATTTGTGTGTTTTGGAGTCATTTATAATTCTTAATTGATCTACCGTTTCTATCACAGGCCACTGTAATCGATGGGGGCCTCAGGGTGGTACCATTCTGCTCGTCTGATCAAGGTGCACATGGATCAGATTCAAACTGTGAAGACCGAGATCGAGTCACTGAAGGCAGACCAGCAGAAAGAGAAACATTATCGGAGGGCAGAGATACGGGCGACAGCTGATGCATTGGCGGAGAGTCAGGCGGCATTGGAGGAGAGTCAGGTCGAGAATGACGCATTGAAGAGGGCGAGGAACGAGATGAAGTCACAATCCATGGCAGGCACACCTGTGAGCTCTGCAACTCCACCTCCGACAGGAGTCAACATACCTGGCGAGGTCGTCGGTTCACCCTGACGTTTCCATTCCTCTTCTGACAACAGATCTTGACCAACTGCTCACCAGGCACAGCAAGGGCCGTCCGGACCGTTATGCTGTTCTGTTATGTTGACTTGTCAGACTGCACAGTAGCCTAATAAACAAATGCAGGTGGCTTATATCTTCAAAATGCTTTAAATGCTTTATTATCCAAATGTAAAAGCATATACTGTTCAGTACTGTATTTCTTCATCAGCATCTTTATGCTTTCGTTAATAAAATAATTATAAAGATACTCTTTCAAAATGCAGATGTTTATTTTGCAATGGATCCATAACAAATTACTATGGGAATAAATATCACTGAATTACAGAAATATTGGAACAAAGTTGGAAGGTGAACAAATTGTTGCTTACTGGAAAATACTCTTTCAAACACACACGGTCATGTTGTACAGCGCCATTATGTCTATTAGCAGAGGTTTGGGTGAAGTAGTCATTGTGGTGCTCATGTGAATTTCCTCTATTTTTTAGCTGTCGTGTGTTCTATACAGAAAAACATCCAGACAGCCTTGTCTGGTTACCTCTCACCAAAAACCCTTTCAGCAACTCTAGTCCTAACAATTATCCAAGCACTACAGGCTGAACAAAGCATTTCCTGAATGAGTGAACTTGGTGAACCAAAACCAGAGAGAAATGGGAGATGAAGTGGCACCCTATTCCCTATTCCCTCTGATCAAAGCAGTGCCCTATAAACTAATTGGGTGCTATTTGGAACGCATGATTAAAGGGGGAGCGGATGGCAAGACAAAATATAGTACTTAGAAAATATACTTACTTAGTGTTAGACTGAACCTGGTGAACTAGAGAGAGAGAGAGAGAAGGGTCCCCTAATGCAAGCTGGTCTTGGGGCTATATTCACAAACAGACCTCACAGAGCCCTAGGACAGCAACACAATTAGACCCAACCAAATCATGAGAAAACAAAAAGATAATTACTTGACACATTGGAAAGAAATAACAACAAAATCTGAGCAAACTATAATGCTATTTGGCCCAAAACAGAGTACACAGTGGCAGAATACCTGACCACTGTGACTGACCCAAACATAAGGAAAGCTTTGACAATGTACAGACTCATTGAGCATAGCCTTGCTATTGAGAAAGGCCGCCGTAGGCAGACCTGGCTCTCAAGAGAAGACAGGCTATGTGCACACTGCCCACAACATGGTCGGGAACTGAGCTGCACTTCCTAACCTCCTGCCCAATGTATGACCATATTAGAGACACATATTTCCCTCAGATTACACAGATCGATAAAGAATTCGAAAACAAACCTGATTTTGATGAACTCCCATATCTCCTGGGTGAAATACTACAGTGTGTCGTCACAGCAGCAAGATTTGTGACCTGTTGCCACAAGAAAAGGGCAACCAGTGAAGAACTTTAACCTTTTGTACCTTAGTTATTTGCGCATCCTTACAACACTGTATATGGACATAATATGCCATTTGAAATGTCTTTATTCTTTTGGAACTTCTGTGAGTGTAATGTTTACTGTTAATTTCTATTGTTTATTTCACTTTTGTATATTATATTCTTCACTTGCTTTGGCAATGTTAACATATGTTTCCCATGCCAAAAAAAGCCCCTTGAATTGAATTGAGAGAGAGAGAGAGAGAGAGAGAGAGAAAGAGAGAGAGAAAGAGAGAGAGAGAGACAGAGAGAGAGAAAAAGAGAGAGACAGAGAAAGAGAGATAACCAGTAAGCCAGACAGCAATTAAACCAGCCACCCAGCCAGCCATCTAGCCTGCCAGCCAGTCATCTAACCAGCCAGCCAGGAAGCCAGCCAGGCATCTAACCAGCCAACCAGGCAGCCAGCCAGCCATCTAACCAGCCAACCTGGCAGCCAGCCAGCCATCTAACCAGCCAACCAGGCAGCCAGCCAGCCAGCCATCTAACCAGCCAAACAGTCAGCCAGCCATCTAACCAGCCAACCAGCCAGCCAGCCAGCCATTAAACCAGCCACCCAGCCAGCCATCTAGCCTGCCAGCCAGTCATCTAACCAGCCAGCCAGGAAGCCAGCCAGGCATCTAACCAGCCAACCAGGCAGCCAGCCAGCCATCTAACCAGCCAACCAGGCAGCCAGCCATCTAACCAGCCAACCAGTCCTCAGACAGTAGAGGAAGTGACTGGTCTGTGCCAGTCCTCAGACAGTAGAGGAAGTGACAGGTCTGTGCCAGTCCTCAGACAGTAGAGGAAGTGACTGGTCTGTGCCAGTCCTCAGACAGTAGAGGAAGTGACTGGTCTGTGCCAGTCCTCAGACAGTAGAGGAAGTGACTGGTCTGTGCCAGTCCTCAGACAGTAGAGGAAGTGACAGGTCTGTGCCAGTCCTCAGACAGTAGAGGAAGTGACTGGTCTGTGCCAGTCCTCAGACAGTAGAGGAAGTGCGCCTGAGCAAATTAAACTGTAATTCACATGGAACTGGAAAACTGCCTTTAAACTAAAACTATAAAACGTTAAATTATAACTAACATACAGCCTGTTATCAGTTGCAATGTTTCACTATTTGACTATTTTGCAAGTGAGATTGGTCATATATGTTTCAAAAACATGCAATAGGGACGCGGAGCGATGATACCGTTACGAGATATAAAATGGAATAATGAACTCATTGATTGATTACGTTTATCAGACTTACAGTTTGCAATTAGGGTTAAGTGCGTTGCTCAAAGGCACATTGACAGATTTTTTTCACCTATTTGACTCGGGGAATAGAACCAGCGTCCTTTCAGTTGCTGGCCCAACACTCTTAACCGCTTGGCTACTTGCCACCACCCCCAAGAGAGTGTACTGTTGAGCACCCTCAGCAGGGAAACGGGAAGAGAGGCTGTGCTGCGACTTCCACTTTTGGACGTTAAAACAAGGTGACACTCCATCTTCACTTATCCTCCACATTTACTGGATTGGGTGAACAGTGAAGATGATAACACAGACAGTTTTTTTTGAATTTTTTTTTTGTCTGGGCCAGAAGGAAAGAAATGCAGCTCAGGCGTGCGTCTCTTTTACACCTGCTACTTTAGGTGAACTGTTGAGAAGAGAGTCTGCTGGATCCTTGGTATAGCATAACATTCATCTACATCCACGGTCAGGCACTCCAGGACAGTTTAACCCGGGCCTGCAATGTTAAAGATTGATGCTTTTTAAATGCGAAACATTAATCTTTCATTTAATATGGCCGAGCAGTAAAGGCCCCCAAAAAAATCTAAATTTTAATTTTATATATATGCTCAATATTAATTTGTGGCGGCAGTACAATAACACATGTAGGGACCCAGTCACTTGTAGTGTGATGTGTTAGAGTGTCACACAGCAGGGTGATATCATGATGTGTTAGAGTGTCTCACAGCAGGGTGATATCATGATGTGTTAGAGTGTCTCACAGCAGGGTGATATCATGACGTGTTAGAGTGTCTCACAGCAGGGTGATATCATGACGTGTTAGAGTGTCTCACAGCAGGGTGATATCATGATGTGTTAGAGTGTCACACAGCAGGGTGATATCATGACGTGTTAGAGTGTCACACAGCAGGGTGATATCATGACGTGTTAGAGTGTCTCACAGCAGGGTGATATCATGACGTGTTAGAGTGTCACACAGCAGGGTGATATCATGAGGTGTTAGAGTGTCTCACAGCAGGGTGATGTCATGTTTGTTGAAAGGTCTTCAGGAAATAGTTTAAATTATGTCTAATGGAAAATAGACTAAATCAAAATGTGAGCCTATCCGTCTGTCAAGTACTGTATCTTACAGCCTAAACCACCAGTGCCTAAACCACCAGTGCCTAAACCACCAGTGCCTAAACCACCAGTTCCTAAACCACCAGTGCCTAAACCACCAGTGCCTAAACCATCAGTGCCTAAACCACCAGTGCCTAAACCACCAGTTCCTAAACCACCAGTGCCTAAACCATCAGTGCCTAAACCATCAGTGCCTAAACCACCAGTTCCTAAACCATCAGTGCCTAAACCACCAGTTCCTAAACCATCAGTTCCTAAACCATCAGTGCCTAAACCACCAGTTCCTAAACCACCAGTTCCTAAACCACCAGTGCCTAAACCACCAGTGCCTAAACCACCAGTGCCTATTCACACCTCTTGACTTTTTCCTAATTTTGTTTTATTACAAAGTGGGATTAAAATCTAACTGGCATTTTGTGTCCGTCAAAGATCTACACAAAATAATCGGTAATGTCAAAAGTGGAAGACAAATCTGATAAAAAAAATATATATATATGTTGAATATAAAACATTAATATAATGTACTGTAACTTGATTAGGTAAGCATTCAAACCCCTGAGTCAATACATGTTTGAATCGCCTTTGGCAGCGATAACAGCTTTGAATCTTTTCTTCGGTAAGCCTAAGTGCCTGATTCCGATTCAGGAAATTAACGGTGGTTTGATTCATCTAAAAATTGCCACATTCAGTTCTTTGACCCATGGTGATGTTGGAAGATTAGTTTACACATAATTATAACTGGGAGAATAGTTTACAATAGTGGCTATACCGTCAATCTCTTGCATGCACTAACCGTGGAACTGTGTGATGACACAGCCAAGTATTTGCCCCATGGGTCAGGATCAAACTGTTACGGCCTGTTCTGCGTTCCGCTCCATAACGATTTAATGTAGTTTTTTCATATATATATTTTTTCAACTGTAAACGACCGTGACGCTGTTTACAGAGGAAGCAAATTAAGGTAAGTTAAACAATGTAATTCAACTGAATGATAATGAAGGCTATACCAACTGACGGGAGCTAACAGTAAATTGGCAGTTGAATATGTGCCTACTTTGGCAGTTGAATATGTGTTGTTATTAGGCCTACTGATAGCGGTATTTAACATGACAGAGTAGCCTATAAATAAGTCAGAGTAGCCTATAAATAATACATTCGAGATGTATCCATCCATGCAAGTTAAAAGGCCCATACAATTTAAATTCTGCATAATGGCAAAGCATTTCATTAACTTTACTGTTTGCTGACACTGGAGACAAATGTGTTGGTTTCACGTTTCCAGCGATTAGAAGGTAGAATAGATCTAACAGAAGTCTGATTTACATTTTCCTTTTTCCAAACAGACGACTCTTTTATCTCTCATCGATAGTTTACATTTTCCTTTTTCCAAACAGACGACTCTTTTATCTCTCATCGATAGTTTACATTTTCCTTTTTCCAAACAGACAACTCTTTTATCTCTCATCGATAGTTTACATTTTCCTTTTTCCAAACAGACAAATCTTTTATCTCTCATCAACAATTTACATTTTCCTTTTCCAAACAGACGACTCTTTTATCTCTCATCGATAGTTTACATTTTCCTTTTTCCAAACAGACGACTCTTTTATCTCTCATCGATAGTTTACATTTTCCTTTTTCCAAACAGACGACTCGTTTATCTCTTATCAATAGCTGTATAATTGTTTTGTGTTAAATAAGTCATGTGTGTAGCTCATTTACGCAAAATCTCAATTTAAACCATTTCAAATTCAGGCTGTAACATAGAATACGTCAAGGGGTGTGAATACTTCCTGTATTATCTTAATTGTACAAGATTAAAAAAAAAACGTCTTAATTCTCTTCGTTTTTTGAGGCTATTTGCAGCAACGTTGCATGAATTACACAGTGACAAATGAATTTCCTCCCTGGAGCTTTACAGCAAATACGGCTTCTAGATAAATGGTTCTTTATTGTAATTCACTTCACTTTAAAGTAGTGTACACAACTCATCCCAGATTCATGGCCTGGACATTTGTTACAAGCAAACGTATGGTTTTAACGAGACACAATGAATTTATATAATTTTGAATCCCAGTGCTGATGGCGGGAAAATGTCTGGCAGGAGTGAGCCAACCCGGAGGGAGGCTGGCATCAATACCTCCGGTTCCACCTACTGCCGATGTTCCCTTGAGCAAGGAACTCAACTCCCAAAACTGCTCACAGGGTGGTGCATTGCGACGGCCCTCTGCTCCAGCCTCTATAACAGTATGTGTGTGTATCGGAGGGGTTGGGGAAAAATCTGAAGACAAATGTCTATCCAGTGGATCTTATCTGTATGTAATTAAAACTCCACACATGCACACATACACACACACAATTAGAAGCCAACACAATGGAAGATCAGTTCACTTATAGACACTTTAGAGAATCTTGAATTAAAAACACTTCCATGCCAGACGTCAAGCACAACCTCTACTCTCTTCACAGGCCAGAGAACAAGAAGTCGCCCTTCATTTCCTTGGCTCATCTCACACCTCTAATCTACATTAAAAGTGCCTCCTATCAGCTCAAGGGTGACGAGTTTAAACAAATGTTGATCAGACGTCCTGCCGGAGACAACGATGAGGATGATTACGGCTCAGTCAAGGAGCTTCTTCGAAGCCAAGTTAACAAACAGATCATCGACCATTTCGAATCACACCGCACTTTCTCCACTATGCAATCTGGTATCCAAGCTGGTCCTGGGTGCACCTCAGCCACGCTCAAGGTCCTAAACGGTATCATAACCGCCATCGAAAAGACAATACTGTGCAGCCGTCTTCATCGACCTGGCCAAGGCTTTCGACTCTGTCAATCACCGCATTCTTATCGGCAGACTCAACAGCCTTTGCTTCTCAAATGACTGCCTCGCCTGGTTCACCAACTCAGACTGAGTTCAGTGTGTCAAATTGGAGGGCATGCTGCCCGGACCTCTGGCAGTCTCTATGGGGATGCGACAGGGTTCAATTCTTGGGATGACTCTTTTCTCTGTATACATCAATGATGACGCTCTTGCTGCTGGTGATTCTCTCATCTACCTCTACGCAGATGACACCATTTTGTATACTTCTGGCCCTTCTTTCACCAGACAAGCTTCAATGCCATACAACACTCCTTCTGTGGCCTCCAACTGCTCTTAAATGCAAATAAAACTAAATGAATGCTCTTCAACCAATCGCTTCTGTGGCCTCCAACTGCTCTTAAATGCAAATAAAACTAAATGAATGCTCTTCAACCGATCGCTGCCAGCAGCCGCCGCCCGTCTAGCATCACTACTCTGGACGGTAATGACTTAGAATATGTGGACAACTGCAAATACCGAGGTGTCTGGTTAGACTGTAAACTCTCCTTCCAGACCCACATTAAGCATTTCCAATCCAAAATTAAATCTAGAATCAGCTTCCTATTTCGCAACAAAGCATTCTTCACTCATGCTGCCAAACATACCCTCGTAAAACTGACTATCCTGCCGATCCTTGACTTTGGCAATGTCAGTTACAAAATACTCTCTACTCAGCAAATTGGATGTAGTCTATCATAGTTCCATTCGTTTTGTCAACAAAGCCCCATATACTACCCACCACTGCGACCTGTATGCTCTCGTTGGCTGGCCATCGCTTCATATTCTTTGCTAGGCAAAGCCGAGCCTTATCTCAGCTCACTGATCACCTTAGCAGCACCCACCTGTAGCACGCGCTCCAGCAGGTATATTTCACTGGTTGTCCCCAAAGCCAACTCCTCCTTTGGCCGCCTTTCCTTCCAGTTCTCTGCTGCCAATGACTGGAACGAATTGCAAAAATCACTGAAGCTGGAGTCTTATATCTCTCTCACTAAATTTAAGCATCAGCTGTCAGAGCAGCTTACCAATCATTGCACCTGTACACAGCCCATCAGTAAATAGCCCACCCAACTACGTCATCCCCAAATTGTTATTTATTTTTTTGCTCATTTGCACCCAAGTATCTCTACTTGCACATTCATCTTCTGCACATCTATCACTCCAGTGTTTAATTGCTAAATTGTAATTATTTCGCCACTATGGCCTAATAATTTATTGCCTTACCTCCCTAATCTTACTACATTTGCACACACTATATATAGATTTTTCTATTGTGTTATTTACTGTACGTTTGTTTATCCCATGTGTAACTCTGTGTTGTTGTTTTTGTCGCACTGCTTTTCTTTGCTTTATCTTGGCCAGGTCGCAGTTGTAAATGAGAACTTGTTCTCAACTAGCCTCCCTGGTTAAATAAAGGTGTAATAAAATAAAATAAAACACTGGAAACACACAAAGAAACTCTGATTTCCTAAAGGAAACAATCTAAACAGACTTAAAACGGCAACGTAAAAAATGTGTGTATAATTATAATTGTATTTAAGATTCGTATACAATATTTTCCTGACATAATGATAGGTACAGTGCCTTGCAAAAATATTCATCTCCCTTGGTGTTTTTCATATTTTGTTGCATTACAACCTGTAATTTAAATGGATTTTTAATTGGATTTCATGTAATGGACGAACACAGAATAGTCCAAAATTGGTGAAGTGAAATGAAAAAAATCTGTTGTTTCAAAAAATTTATATAAAACGACTTAAGGGAAAAGTGATGCGTGCATATGTATTCACCCCCTTTGCGATGAAGCCCCTAAATTAGATCTGGTGCAACCAATTACCTTCAGAAGTCACATTATTAGTTAGATTGTGGACATTATTTACAAGTGTCACATGATCTCAGTATATATACACCTGTTCTGAAAGGCCCCAGAGTCTGCAACACCGCTAAGCAAGGGGCACCACCAAGCAAGCGGCACCATGAAGACCTAGGAGCTCTCCAAACAGGTCAGGGACAAAGTTGTGGAGAAGTACATATCAGGGTTGGGTTATAAAAAAAGATCAGATACTTTGAACATCCCACGGACACTATTAAATCCATTATAAAAAAAAATGGAAAGAATATGTCACCACAACAAACCTGCCAAGAGAGGGCCGACCCACCAAATCTCACGGACCAGGCAAGGAGGGCATTAATCAGTGAGGCAACAAAGAGACCAAAGATAACCCTGAAGGAGCTGCAAAGCTCCACAGCGGAGACTGGAGTATCTGTCCATATTATCCTTAGGGATAACCGGTTTACATTCTTCATAGCCTCTGACAATCAATAGTCGGTTTCTGTTTTTGTTACAGTTTAAACATTCTAGAACTCAATAGGAAACACATCACTGTTACTTTCATACATTTATTGGGAAATATGATTTCAATATACTATTATTTTACCTTCCAGTTTAATTAACAAACATTTCAAACTCATGGTTACTTCCTGGTTCTGCTATAGGATGAAAATATACATAGATCCAGTGCCTTCAGAAGGTATTCACACCCATTGACTTTTTCCACATTTTGTTGTGTTACAGCCTGAATTTAAAATGTATTAAATACAAATGTTGTATCACTGGCCTACAAACAATACCCCATAATGTCAAAGTAGAATTACATTTTTAGACAATCTTCTTAGGGATAGGCGTCCCTCAACTTCTGGTGAAACTGGAGGGCAGTCAATTCACATAAATAATCATAAAAATCATGGATATTAAACATTTAGGTACATATAAGTGTCTTATATCGTCTGAAAGCTTATATTCTTGTTAATCTAACTGACCTGTCCGATTTACAGTAGCTATTACCACGAAATCATGCCATGCGATTGTTTGAGGACGGCGCCCCACGTTAAAATATTTTTCCACCGGCAAAGGTTTCATAAATTCACAAAAGAAAGAAGTATGTTAAATGGCGCGCACAAACACGAATTTCCAAGACTGTGTCCTTGTACAAAAACTGATAGTTCTTATTAGTTTTTGAAGTTACAAGCCTGAAACCTTGAAATTAGACTACTGACACCCTGTGGAAGCTATAGGAATTGCATCAAGGGAGCTAATTTTCAATATGACCTTATACTTGCCTTTCTAAGAGGATGGTCTCTCGGCCCCCAAAAAAATGGGGTTGGTTTTTCTTGTGATTTTCTCCTACCATATCTATTGTGTTATATTCTCCTACATTATTTTAACATTTCTACAAATTTCAAAGTGTTTTCTTTCCAATGGTACAAATTATATGCATATCCTGGCTTAAAAGGCAGTTTACTATGGGCACGTCATTCAGCAGGAAATTGAGAAAAAAGGGGCCTAGCCCTAAGAAGATTTATTAAAGTAGAACCCATCCAACTTGAAGGAGCTGAAGCAGTTTTGCCTTGAAGAATGAGCAAGTAACCCAGTGGCTAGATGAGCCAAGCTTATAGAGACAAACCCCAAGAGACTTGCAGATGTAATTTCTGCAAAAGGTGGCTCTACAAAGTATTGACTTTGGGGGGCTGAATAGTTATGCACGCTCAAGTTTTCATTAATCAAAGTGGTAGGCATGCTGTTTAAATCAAATGATACAAACCCCCCCAAAAAATGTATGTTAATTCCAGATTGTAAGGCAATAAAATAGGACAAAATGCCAAGGGGGGTGAATTCTTTCGCAAGCCACTGTATAACCCTCACTTGTATTGATAGGAATTACCCTGACTTGTAATGATAGGTATTACCCTCACTTGTATTGATAGGAATTACCCTCACTTGTAACGATAGGTATTACCCTCACTTGTAACGACAGGTATTAACCTCACTTGTAACGATAGGTATTACCCTCACTTGTAACGATAGGTATTACCCTCAGTTGTAACGGTGGCTCTACAAAGTATTGACTTTGGGGGGCTGAATAGTTATGCACGCTCAAGTTTTCATTAATCAAAGTGGTAGGCATGCTGTTTAAATCAAATGATACAAACCCCCCCCAAAAAATCTATGTTAATTCCAGATTGTAAGACAATAAAATAGGACAAAATGCCAAGGGGGGTGAATTCTTTCGCAAGCCACTGTATAACCCTCACTTGTATTGATAGGAATTACCCTAACTTGTAATGATAGGTATTACCCTCACTTGTAACGATAGGTATTACCCTC